>VOQJ01034066.1:2376-17650 GCA_015052665.1 Apistogramma diplotaenia | reverse complement strand
CCCGGGGACAGACGGCTCTCGGGCAGCCAAAAAAAAAAAAAAAAAAAAAGCCCCCTTGAGTGCACTGACGAGAAATCTCACACCTTTCACTCACATTAGCCATGCAGCACGTCCCTTTTGATGCTGAATTGAGTGGTTTGTAGAGACAGCAGCCTGGAACTAACGTGACATCACGGAGGAACGATGAGCAGGTTGATAATTTACTTTGCGTGTTGAGAGATGCCGTGTTATGATTAGATTTACAGCGTTGCAGTGCCTTTACACACAATGTGGTAACAGCAGCAAAGTAAATAGTGTATTTTTTTCCCCAGCAGTCACATTTTATTTGGGTAAATGCCAATTTGTCCTGATGACTGAATTGAAACCTCATTACTGTTAAAAAAAAAAGAAAAGAAGAAGTTGAGGAAAAATATATTTTCCACGTCTTCTTTGACATCCCGGTCCTAAGTGTAGAGTGACCGTGATATCAAATGCACACACAAGCTAGGGGCCGGGTGAGCTCACATTTGGTCCACCACATAAGAAAACAAATCTCACATCTAGCTTGCCTGGCAAAGGGGGCAAATGACAACTTCACAGCACTTCATAAGAAACCCCTGGAAGTTGCTAATGAAGACTAATGACTTCCCTCATGTCGGAGACTTCACACCACAGTGCACAAGCCCTTTGACCACAGCCAGCGTGGTCAGCTGACTGCAGGGGTTTAGAGACTCTGTAGCTGCGCACAGGCAGCAGGAGGCCGGAGAAATCCATCCTCATCAGGATTGAGAGTCTAACGGTGTACGGCGTCCCAGCTGTGAATCGTCTTGAGGCAAATGTGTGACTTTCTACTAGATGAAAGTGAGCTTCTTAGATTTGGCTCTCAAAAACTCCTTTTAAAGCTGATCTGAAATGAGCTGTAGGAGTTTTATGTTATTTGATTGTAACAAAATTTATTGTTTTCATGCAGTCATTAGAGAGTAATAGATCTAAGTCCACATGCATGGAAAATAAGCTGTCAGATATTAGTTGTTGCAGTTGTGCCCACGTGTGGCCCTGAAAGGTTCGTGTGTTTAGGTGAGCATTTCTTTAAGTGAAGGGGAATTTCTAATCCTGCATGTCAGTCATCTGTAAGGCATCTTAATGCTTTTCCCTGACTAAATGAATACATACTTTGATATAGGTGTCACACCAAGCAGTGACCGGAGGGTAAAACATTCCTGTTAATTATGAAAAAATTTCTGTTGAAGTCCAATTTGCTTAACAACCAGTTACATTGTCTGGTATGCAGAATATGCATTATGAAAGCACACTCACAGGCCACTTCATTAGGCACAACTGCTCATTAACTCCAGTATATAATTCAATTCAATTTTATTTATACAGCGCCAAATCACAACAAATAGTCGCCTCAAGGCGCTTTTTATTGTGAGGTAAAGACCCTTCAAAATTACAGAGTAAATCCAACAATCAAAACGACCCCCTATGAACAATCACTTGGCGACAATGGGAAAGAAAAACTCCCTTTTAACAGGAAGAAACCTCCAGCAGAACCAGGCTCAGGGAGGGGCAGCCATCTGCTGTGGGCTGAGGAGAGAGAGACAGGGCAAAAGACATGCTGTGGAAGAGAGAGAGGGATTATTAATAAGTAATGAGAAAATGCACAATAGGTCATCAGCATAATCAGCTAATCACATGGCAGCAACTCAGTCCATTTATGCACATAGGCAAGGTCAAGATGACCTGCGGAGGTTTGAGCAGCAGAATGGGAAGAAAGGTGATTTAGGTGATCTGGTTCTTATATTTCAGAAACTGATTTTCCCAAAAAAAGTTATAAATGATGTCTGAAAAACAGAAGTTCGCTGCAGTTCTCTGGGTGAAAATGCCCTGTTGAGCACACATAACACATCAAACCTTGAAGCAGAAGGGCTACAGCAGCAGAAGACAACACCGGGTGCCACTCTGGTCAGACAAGAACAGGAAACTGAGGCTACAGTTTGCACTGGCTCACTGAATGTGGGCAACAGAATATTGCAACAACAAAAAAAAATTGCCTGGTCTGATGAGTCTCAAATTCTGCTGCGACATTCAGACATTAGGGTCAGAATTTGGTGGAAACATGAAATCATGGGTCCATCCTGCTTTGTCTCAGTGGTACAGTGGTGTGGAGGAAATTTCCTTGGCGCACTTTGGGCCCCTCAGAACCAAACGAATTGCCACAGCCTATTGTACCCATGTTCCAATGACTGCTTCCAGCAGGATCACACACCATATCACAAAGATCAAATCATCTCAAACGTATTTCTTGAACATAATGACTTTCCCGTGTTCACATGGCCTCCACATCAGAACTCAATCCAAAGGAAAAGCACCTTTGGGATGTGGCAGAACCGGAGAATTGCATCATGGCTGTGAAACTGACAAACTTGCAGCAACTGTGTGATGCTGTCACGTCAATATGGACCCGAGCGAGGTTTCCAGCACTTTGTTGAAAGCAGTGGGCTGTGTAAAATTCCAAAAGCTCATTTGAATTATATTAAAAATAAAACACAGCTACACAAAACATGCTGGTGAATTAAGAGCAAAGTTATAAACAGGTACGGGTGGTTCTTACCAGACACACCATCTGATTGGATGCAAAGATTCCACAACAAGTAGCACACGGTACAGATTCTGTGTTTCTCAAATATATTTTTGGTTTGACATCTATAATGCATTCAGTCCAGACAGAGAACAGTTCCACTTCAGCAGCCTGCACCAGAGGAAGCCGGGCCAAGCTCAAGCCTTTAACCTGCTCGCCTCTTTAGCCGCCGTACATTCCCAGAAGCTCGGCATCACAATAGAAAACTATCTTACACCAAAAATAATCCTGAAATAAAATACAAAACTTCTCTTCTTTTATCAAGGGTGATACTTTACAATTATTCACTTGTATGCTTTTTAAAAATGACTTTTTTTAGACAGCTTTCAAGAAACATAATCAGTAAATAGCTTTCTTTAACATCTTGTATAGAAAACAAAACAATCTTTTAAAAAACATTCTGTTGTCTTCCTCTGAGTTAAGCTAGATTGTGACAAATTTACCAAAACGGTTTCAATGGAAAGGCATCAGGATTAGAAAGTCTTCCTCGGCAAAAATCAGGAAAGCTCACGTAAAAGCCTCCGTTAGCGGCGACTCCTTTCCCCGAGTCCATCGGAACTGAAATGACCATCGCATTCATGCTGGCGTCCCCGCACTTTTCTCTGCACATCTCTCGTCCTTAATAGTCGACCCCTTAAAGCCAAACGCGCTGGAAAGATATTTGGATTGTGATATGTACAAAAGCTAATTTCTACTAACCCCCATTTCCATATGATTTCAGATCAGTGCTGGTGACAGGGAGGTCATCCTGGTTAGAACTGTTCCTCTTAGCTACAAATGCACATAAAAGAAAAGAAAAAATATATATATAGGCCAAAAAAAACCAAGTACAAGAAATACAGTGAGTACAAAAATAGCACAAAGTTAAGTGCAAACTGAAAAACATCCCGAACGTTAAGTGTAAACATTTCCAACCTGCTACATCTTATGAGGCCGTGTGACCTCAAATGCAGCCGATTGCTTGTGTCCTTTGAAATATTTTATGTACCGATGCATTGTGTCCTGGAGATGAACATCTCATGCCAAAGTAAACGATCAAAGTGGAGGACAGCAGGTGCATGCTGCTGAGCGCCGATCGAGACTGAGGGACCTCAGATCGGTGAGACGGGCATTTAGCTGCAGCTTAGAGATACAGTTAGCACACAACATACAAAAGATGCATGAACACGGGACAGGTTGGCTTTAAAGGCTGATTTCTTTTTTTCCCCCTCATGTCCACAGGAGACCTCAATAAGCTGAAGAGTGATATGCATAAATGGCACATTACAGACATGCTGTGAGACGAAAGCCATCACCGTCTGTCACATACACCATCACCAGAGCAACACTGTGACATGACAGCCAATGAGAATACTGCAGTGGGAGTGCGTTTTTTTTGCAATGCACGTGAAGGGACAATAGCATCAACACGGACAGCTGCAGAGGCATGAACATCCTGCTTTTTTTGTTTTTTTTTGCTTTTTGTTTTTTTAGGGATAGGGAGACAGGCAAAGTCAGGCCAGGATGTGTAAAGAGTTCTTTGGAGGCTCAGATGTCCATGTCATCGTCCTCCTCGTCCGACTCGCTCTCCAGAGACGACTCCTGGCTGGATGTCTCCTGCACCTCCAGCGCCGGCTGGCTCAGAGTGTCCTTTTTGACTGTGGCTGCAGACTGGGACGACAGGATGACGTTCTGTACAGGTGCAGACAGCAGGGGTCACTGTTGAGCACTGGACGAGAGAGCTGCATGCAGGGTTTTGGTGCACATATTCAGAATGCTTACCTTTAGTCTTTGTTTGGTTTCCTCTGAGATGCTGCCTTTGGGGGAGAGAAGCGTGGGGGTCGGAGGCGTTACTGTGATTTCTGGCGGGAACTTGGTAACGGTGGAAGGGATGAAAAGCTTTGGCATGTTGGGCGGGACTCGGGAGCGGATTCGGCTGGGGTCTGGAAGCTTCAACTGGTCATTGCTGGCATACTGCTGCTGGTCTGAGAGAAAAAGTAAGAAAAGAAGGCACACAAAGTCACTAACGGCGCTGTTGTGTGCATTTCCTGATGAATTCTGAGTTTCTTTATGTGGCCTCTTCCGGTGACACATTGGATTCTAAGATAATGACCTGGGCAAGGTTGTGTTGTGCTACATGTGGCAGTTTCCTCCTGAAACCAGCCTGCTGTGGATTCCTGGCCCTGCTGGGACACGGTGGCGAGTTTCATCTGCTGACAAAGGTGCGACTCCTGCTGTCGATACAGAAGTCCCTCTGCAGGCTCCTCCCGCTCCTCTGTGGGCAACAAACCACACATGCTGGTGATCAATTCAGACCCAACCAAAGCACACAAAAATCGTCATGTATATATATATTTTTTTTACAAATGAAAGAAATATTTCAGCAAATTCAACAAACAGCTTTCATAGAAAATAAACTGTGCTTAAGTGGAAACTGGAACTCAAGCTTTCTCAATACTTTTGATTCAAATTCAAGTTGTATTTGCACATCTTCTCGCTCCCTCGCCGTTTTTCCTTCTGCATCATAATTAGAGGCTGCACACAGAAATGTGCTTTTGACTGGAGGTCCCATGAAAGTCATCAGGAGCACTAACAACTGATTGTTTATGCACAGGCAGTATTTTGCAGTAAATCTTCTTATATTTAGCATTTATTATCAGACAGCTGACACGATCCAAGCAGTGTGCTTGTGATTGGGACCTTCGTTCATTAGACAGGCATGTGCAACGACTGCAGGAGAACTAACTGCAAAAATTCCCCCCTGCAGCTCAGACAGACACAAATATGAAAACAAAAATTATCGAATACGTTTTCAGACTTCACCCGTAATGTTGCCTAGGAAACCATTACATAATACACATCAGTGCAGTGCTGCTTCATACCAACCTGTGTGTTTGCACGCACATGCAAACACACTTTTGCATGCGTTTTCACAGACTTCAAAGGTCATCCAAGTTTAGGAAATGGAAATGAAGCCATACAACTTGATAATATGCAGCTGCTGTTTATGCCTTCAGTAAACTGGATTCATCAAGAGATATTCAGTAAGAGATATTTGCAATTTCAGGACCATTTCTAATTCATACAAGACTTTCATCTCAAGTTGCCTTACGCTGTAAGGTAAAGACCCTTCAATATTATCGAGAGAACCCCAAGAATCCCTCGATTCCTTCTGAGGAGGTATGGTGGGGAAGGAGAGCTCTCCCTTTAACAGAAAAGCACCTCCCGTAGAAGCAGGTTCAGGGAGGGGCAGCCATCTGCTGCGACCGCTCAGAAAATAACGGGACGGATGGTTTAGCAAAATGTCAAACGTGAGAGAGAGAAAAACGTGAAGCTCAAAAGATCCCTGTGTATTATTTCTTTGTTTTAAAAAAAAAAAAACTGTGAATAAGTGCCAACTCATCACAGTGCAGCATCCAGGTCCGTTAACCCACAGGTAGAGATTACCCCTTGAAAAGTTAAAGATTAGCTAATTAAAACGGCTCGACTCCATTTGAGTCAGCGTTTCATTTAATCTCATCTTTCTTTGTGTTTCAAGAGCAAAAACCTACAGTTTGTTACTCTGAGTGTCAAAGTAATAAGATAATAACAATTTAAAAGCTTCCTCAACAACGACACACCTGCCACCAAATGTTTTCAAATGATTTTTCAGACAAAACAATGACAAATCTAACCAGAAAGTGGTTAACACATGAAGACAGGCACACCATCAAATTTGCATACTGCAGACTCAAGCTTTCAGTCTACAGAACATCAGTTCTATTGATCCTAAAAACACAAGAGGGAAAAAAAAGACATGCTTTGATATCAAGCATGAGGTGAGCTGAATGTTCAACATGAGATGTGCGATGGTTAAACCCTTCTAGAAGCTCATGTAGGCAGAGAGAGTCACAATCTGGAGGATGTGAATTTCTAAAACTTGTCTGTGGACTGAAAACCCTCAAGTCCCAGAGTCCGCTCTTATGTAACAGAGCTGCTGAAAGCCGGATGCGCCCCCTGCTGGCTACATGGGAGGCTCGTTACAAAGCGGAGCTCCACTTGCGCAGCAGAATTTTAACAAAAAAATACATTGATTATTTTCCCCTATAATCCCTGCAGAGTCAGGCGATGTAGCAATATTTAATAACAGCTGTAAACAACCATGCGGGGATGGGAGGGTGTGTGGGTTGAGACCACTGTACCTGTCTGTGGCAGGAAGGCCATGGCTGCAGCAGAGTGGCTGGCTCCTCTCCTGTGCTGTGGCTGATCGTGGAAGCCTGAGGTCTGAGGTCTGGGCAGCTTGCTCAGGGGCTCGTACACCACCTTGGCTTGGCTGTCCTGGGTGGACAGAGGGTGGCAGCTGGAGTGGCTGAGCAGGACAGGGGTCGGCAGGGAGGCGGGGAAGAAGAGGTCTCGATGCTCCTTGGTGTACTTAGGTGTGGTCGGAGCATCGCTCGCAGCCTGCTGAAGACAGAAAAAGAGCAGCGTTCATGAGGAGGTGTGACTGACCTTGGCTAACCACCCCCGTGCTCCGGCAGACTCCTGAGTCCTGTGCATCCTCCTCCCTTGAGACAGAACTGCTGCGAGACTCAGAGAAACAGAGTCGATGTCACTGCACTTTTTTGCAGTGCTAGTTTCGCCTCTTTCATATAAGAAGTAATGAATCTTTTACAGAGCCGTGGTGCCGTTCTTCGAGGGGTTCACAGGCTTACAGCACTTGCCTGCCGGGCTGTGTGTTGGGTTCTGGTGAGGAGCTCAGCTCTGAGCCACTTTGGTGGATGTCCTTTTGAGGACCACTTATAAACACAAGAGCTGCACAAACAACCTGTGACAACAGCCGCCCTGCTCCCACAGCCGCTGTCATGGCAACACAGAGGAGAACAGTCACAGGGAATGAATACACCTTCTCTTCCAGTTTTTAGATACAAATGAATAAAAAGTTGGATGAAAAAGTGTTTTCAAAGCACAAGATTCACAAGATGCTCAGCTCATGTATGAACTGAAGCAAAACGTAAGAAATTGAGGAAATAATTAATTTTATATTGGGTAGAAGGCTGCACAGAACTGTACCACATTAATTATGCAGGCATGGAAAAGGCAAATTTGACTTTGCAAAAGAATCTCTCTGTCAGAGCTAAACTGCATCTACTACAGCCCTGCTAAGACATCCAGGGTCTCAACACACACACACACGATCATGACAAAAAGGCTTGGACACATGTAGTATCTTAGCTCAAGATAATTTGGCTATAACAGAGCTCTCGTACCACGTTTCCCTTGCTGTCTGCAGGCAGATGAAGTCAAATTGTGCTCTGATTCATAGCTGCGTGTGATGAAGCTCCCCGTGGGATTCACACAGCAGAGAACAGGCAAATTAAACAAACAGAGTAGCCTTCCTAAAGCTTGGAGGGCAAAAGATCCTGCAGCCCAACGCAGAGCAGCACAGGAGCTTCATGCAAGCAGCAGCAGCAGCAGCAGCAGCTCCGGTGCCAGCTTTGATGATTCATATCTTATGAATTAAACATCCCCAATAGACACACCAACAAGTCAGCTGGACTGTGCGCTTTAGAAAAACATTAGATTGCAGCACATAGCACGAAGCCAGTTTTCGGGACTTGTGTGTTGCTGTGTGGTCGAGGTCCAACAATGAACTGAAAGACGGGTCTCTGCCATCACAGATCGAGCTTTTAATCAGATTAGAGCCGCTGCGGATCTTTCCAACACATCTGAAACTAACTTTTTAATTAAGCTGCCGTCCAAAAATGACGAGATACCCACATTTTACAGTGAAACCAAATACATTTACTGAAGCAAAACCTTAATATTCTTCCAAGTGTTTAAGAAAATGCCTCCATTAAGTCTCAAACATTCACTGGGTGACAGCAAAATGTACGCGCTTCTTCAGATATGGCAAACACTGAAAACAAAACAGAGGACACCACAGCTGATTCTCCAGCTCAGCACCCCTCTCTCTCCCCCTTTCTCCATTTGTGGGGGCTTGAAGGAAATGTGTGAATCTGTGAGCAGCAGGGGGAAAAAAAAAAGCTCATTTCCTCGAGCCATGATCGACATCACCCACCACATACAAATGTAAGCAAATGTAAAGCATGGCAGGAAATGGTGCCGCAATAATTACACATGAACAGGAGTTCGATAAAACTGCAGAATGAGCTTTGATGCAGAAGCACTCTGTCTTTATCACATCCTGGCCATGCAAGCACATGCAGGCCGACTATGATTCAGTGCTTCTCCCGACTCACAATACTGAGAAGGTGGTGAAAAAAAGAAATATTAAAAATTCTAATAAAATAAAAAAAATACAATTCTAGTTACTTAGGCTCCAGCAGTCAGGCAGCGTGACTGCATCTTGTTAAGAATTCATGTACAAGCTGTCAAGTATTAGTCATAATAAAATAAAGAGCCCAGATTTCAAACATTTTTGGTTTTTGATGCATCTGAAATGAAGACTGCTGCAGCCTTAATAATTTGCTTATTTAGACATTTTAGTTTTCTGACATTTAGATTATTTTTAATGTTAAAGTGTTAATGTTAAAGTTACAAATACAGTTACAATTTATAGTGAAATAATGTAAGACACCATATTTAAAAACAGCTGTTACAGTCTCAGAGCGTTTAGTGTGAAAACATGAACAAAGTTTCAATAAATGTCAGTGTACAGTAATGTCATTTTAAAGGCTTTAGACTGCTGTAAACACTTGTTTTTTTCTATTCCTGCTGCTGCCTGCCTGAGGCACAGTGTTTAAGAGGTGCAGCAAATCAGAATAAAGTTGTCTTAAGAGGAGAGTGGTCTTAAGGGGAGAGGACCGCCAGATGGTGAACTGAGGGGCTGCACCAAGGCCCAGTATAAATTAAATAAGGATAACACTCCACAGTGAATCATGCAGAACTACTGAGTAGAGTCCAAGGAGTTCATGCTCATTCCCAACTCCAAGTATGGAGTTGGGAATGAGCACAATTGGTCCCCTTTAAGGTAATGAATTAAAAAAGAAGCCACCGGTAAATAAAAATCAAGTGAAACAATACACATGTAAATAAAACCAAAAATCAAACTCAAAAGTGTCTACACACAGCTGTCTTGCAGCCCTCTGCCATCACCTGCATGTCGAGGGCTGCGAGGAGAACAGACGCATGAATGAAAAGACCAGGAAGAACGAAAACAGCAAACAAAAGGAATCATGCAGAAAATGAGATGGTGCGATCGCTGAGCTGGGAGAAACAGATTTATTTTGCTTACAACTGGTACACATGAGCCTGAAGTTCAGGGAACATCACCGTGACAACAGGATGTGGGCAGAGAGACCCTTGATGACTGTGTGGGCAGGAGGAGGGATGAGAGGAAGCGGGGAGGGGGGGATGACACTGATCCAGAATGAGGCAGAGTAAGCAATGATTCGATGAGGAATGTGTGTACTGAAGACAGAGTTGAGATAACATGTTTAGGTAACTAGCTGATTGCCTAAGATTACTCTCTCACACACAGACATATTAAGTATTTAGCTTCTATCACGTTACCTTAAACAAATCATATGCATATTGTCTGTGGGAATAAACAACCTGCATATCAGTGTCACGCTGAAAACGATGACAACTTTGGCAACGACTGAGCGAGGCTGAAGGGACAACAGGGAGCATTCACACCACGCTTTGGGCTATATTTAGTACTGGCAGGCAGGAGCAGGTTAGACTTGAAGTCTGGGAATTACCAAGTTAGTCATCACTTTAGCACATTTTACTACACATGCGCCATACTTAGCCCTGCACATAAAGAACATATATTATAAAAAGTGCTATCATGATCTAAAACTACAGACATGTAAAATCTGCATTAAACCTACTGCGTGTGGCAGATGGATGGGGTGTACACCACAGCACTTCAGATTTGAGCTTGGCTTAAATGAGCTACTTAATCCTGAGTTTAGTGCTACATGACTGCAGCTGATCAGAAATGAGCCATTTGGTATCCTGTTCTAAATTTCTTTTGAAATGATACTGTGTTTTACGATGCAATGCACATCGTGCAAGATAAAAGGTTCTTTCTTTTTTGCCTCATCTTGCATAACGAAGGAATACATCGATATGAGAGAAGATGTAGAAGTGTGGCTGTAGCAGAGAGGTGGCAGATGAACATGCTGAGTTACAAAGGTTTACCTGTCTTTGGGCAGACGTGGCCAACTGTATCTGACAGAACTTCACAGCTTGGTCCAGAGCTACATCCTCATCAACCTGAGACAGGAGAAAAGGCAGAAAAGGGACTTTAGGGCAGAAAAACAGCACATCTACAGATAATCATATTCCACAATGTCAACTTGGTCACATACATTTCCAGGCAGTATAGTCACTGAAGCGCTGATTTTACAACCACAAATCTAGTATATTTCAGAAGTGACCTGTCTTGAGAAATATACTGTCTTAATTAATCCTTATACAGCAATGCCAAACCAACAACATGAACTGATTTCTGCGCCAGCACAATTTTTTTCCCCTCAGCTTTCGCCTCTGATCATTAGCAAGTAAAGAAAGGCGTAGTTCAGCTGGTGGATGTGTGGGAGTTGGCGAGCTTAGCTAGAGAACAACACTTAAACCTGGAGTAGGCACTCAGTTTTTGCCATCTTTGTGCAAAAAAAACATAAAAATTTATTTGATAATAACCTTTCAGCATATTGTAACTCAAACAGACTAGAACTAGAATCTCCTATTGATTGTTTGATTGGAGAATTAAGCCAATCACAGGTTGCCTGTATGAGTTACTACACAGACAACTTCGCCCCAGGAGAATAGGGGTAAAAGAACCCCCCCCCCCCTTTTTTTTTCTTTTTTCTGGACGAACACACTGCAGACCTAGAGGGATGCACTGCATGAGCAGGGCTTTATTTTTCTCTCCCACATTTTTGTCTACGGCAGCATTAACGGCTGTGTGAGCATGATCACAGCAACGCTCCCTCCAGGAGCCTGTTTGCAGCAGCTCAGGGACCCCCAAAGGGAGGGAATTTACAGCATCCTTAACCGAGTTTTCAAATTGCTAATTGTAGAAACAGACTGAGTCAAGCTTCAGCGCACCACAGAGGACAGCCCTCTGTTTTCATGTTTAGCTCGCTGCAAACCCTTTACTTGTAAAGCTCCTCCCTGCACACAGCACGCTTATTTACCTGTGAGAACTTCTCAAAATCCTATTAGGTTTACTATTAAAACGAAGGAAACTTCAACAGAAAATCTAAAATAAATCTTAATATTCTGCAGACCGCCTGCACACACAAGGTAAAGAACTAATTGATTGACTCGGTCTCAGGCTGGAGATTGAGGAGGTTAAGTGAGAATCTGGAGGACCAACGTTGCTTTCCAGAGATGGAGGAACTGCAACGGCATCATTAACAGACGGTGTTTGCAAACCACTGAGAGCTGTCATTAGAACAAATTCGACACAATGCTCGCATGATGATGCATATTTGAGGATCTTTTTAGGCAACACTGAGAAGCCTTTATTCTCTACTTGACAAGCTGAAATACTTTGATGGCAGGAAATGCTCAGTCTACACGCACATGTGGTGGGTCTTTGTTTTAACACCTCAGCAGTGAGGTTACAGAAAGGGGAAAAAAATGTCTTACTGTAAAATGCAGCATTGCTTGTATGAAAATATTGAAAGTATTTAAAAGTGCAGCTGTGTTTTGCAGCAACCATAAAAAAATAGAAAAAGAAAAAAAAGAACACAAAGCATCTGCAGTTTGTGCAAGTAGGTACACAATCAGAAGATGGCTTTGGAAAATGTCCAGGCTTATTAATTGCATCATTTGGTGACAGGAAACATGTGCCTGGCTCTGGTTTTTAGGCAAGGTTCACAGAAAATACTCTTTGCTGCGTCTTAAAGGGCACAGGAAAAAGAATCTTAGATGCAACTGAAGCACCAAGAAAACAACTAAACTCAGCTCATTTTCTCTCTAAGTTTACAAATAGCAGGCTTTGATTTCTTTTAATATGAGCTACAGGCTCTTACATTTAAAGAATCTTAACACATTAAAAGAAGCCTTGGGTTTTTGTTAATATCCTACAGTGTGTGCACTGGGTTACGGGATACTTTGCAGCAGTTGTACTGCCAGTGTGTAACAAACTTTTCACAATAAAATAGCTTGAGCTTGATATCGATATGAGCACTTAAAGGGCAATTACAGGAACTCATGAAGTGAAATGCAGTGATAAATGTCACCAGTGCATCTGAAATCTTCAAAATCAGCAGTGACTGAGCCACTGTGGTTTCTTTGATGATGTATAAAAATCCTCATTCAGCTTTAAAAATACCAACCAACTACATTTAGAGGCAAACTATTTCAGAAATAACAGTAAAAAACACACCGCAGACACGGAGGTTGAATCTGGGTTACTCAGAGTAAAAACAACCACACCTCGAGCTGTAGTTGCTGCAGAGCTTGAAAACTGAACGTGGGAAAGTCCCTGTTCTTCGGTGGGAGTACTGTTACTAATTCAGTTAGAAAAGGGGTTTCCCGAGTCAAAATTATTTTAGGAGGGCTCTTATTAATGAGCATGCATGACTCGGCAAAATAACCGAAAATTTGAACAGTGCAGTTACTCAACAACAATAATGTAATCTCCACATGCACAGTGGAGACATGGCATAGCACATCTGTAAGAGGCTTACCTGTTTGATGAGCATGTAAGTCTCTGACATGATCTTTTCAACGCGCCCCAGGTCGTAGGTCATGACTTTCTGGCCTTGCTGCCATACTCTGTAGGCATCGAGCAGAAGGGTTTTTCCAGACTCGACATCCTCTAGAAGTTTCCTTTTCCTGTTTGGCTTTCGAAGTAGCCCCTGATCAGTCCCGCTTGCTGCCACAGTCACTTTGGGTGCGGAGGCTTGAAGCTGCTGCTGTCTGGAACTGATGCTTAGCTCCTCCAGCGATAGCTCTGATGTCCGGCTGATGTCAGTCACTTTCTGCTTAGGCTCAATGCCACTCACTGAGGTCTCAGCCGCTGTTTGGGTGCCCTGAGAATCCGTGGTGTTAGAGGGTTTCCTCCAGTGGCCAATGTCCAGCTCCATGGGTTCCTCTGGACCTGCTTTATGCCCCTCATTCCCAGCAGTCTCTGCCTTCCCAGGGTAGCCCTCCTGAATCTTACTCCCTTTATCTATTGATAGTGGTGGTGCTGGGGTGAGTTGTGCCTGGGAGGCTTCCCTTGGACCTGTATCGGCAGCACAGGCGCCCTCTGTGAGTCCAGGCTTCTTAGGCACTGCGTGTTTGCTGTCATCTGAACTGGGCTTGCTGGATGGGTCTGTTGTGGTCATCTCCCCCATGGAGGGCGCAGGCGCTTTCTGAAGCTGCTCAGACACCTGAAAAAGAACAGAACCTGTCAAAACATGAAGTGGGTGCATGCCAGATGTGTAAAATACTGAGCAGCTCTCAGCTGTGCATTTATACAGTGGGCTGTAATATTCCTACCCCGGTGAGACTGTTCAGATTGTCCTCCAGGACTTTTACAGTTAGGAAAAACGCTCTCTTGGCCAAAACCTGGCGATCAACATCCCGTAAATACTTCCTTCGGGAAAAAGAAATGGAGATGTCAGGGAAGAAATACACGATACATTACAGAATTATCATACAGATACATAACACATTATCACACAAAGGTGGTGCTTACTTTCCCTGGTCGGGCGTTCTCTGCAGCATGAAAGAGACTTTCAGCAGCGTATCGTGATCCTTGAGCTGAGACAGCACCTCCAGCAAGAGGACAATGGATCGGTTCATATGAGATGCAAAACTTCCTGGGCGATCAATCTCATCTACTGGAATACGCCAGATGCCCTGGAGAGGACGAGGAGGACATAAAGGAGGATCCAGAGTTAAGTGTTAACATTTTACTCGTTGTTGTTACAAGAAGCCGGAGTCGGAAAAGTAGTTAGAGAAGACTGTGCAGTTACCAAAGAGTAACGTTTTAATTTACCAAGCAAGTCAAATGATCTCCAGATAATCAACTGGAGGTTACCTGGACATAGAAGTTTATACTTCTTCCTACTCCCTTTCGAGCATAAAATTTAAGAAAATTTATATATTGGGTACTTTGTTTTCTTCCGTTTCGGGTTATTGAATGTTTGTGTGTCACTTCTGCTTTATTTTGAACATTTAAAAGAATAAACTTATTTATCCAAAATCACAACTTGCTAATTTGTGAAATTCCAAAAGTTTGTCTTTTATAAACATTCACTGCTGCCATTTTAAGTTCTCAAAGGAGCACATGTGACAACATGGAAATAATTAAGAGGGAAACATAGAAAAACTGATAGGAAAAGAAAGTAGTGGAGAAAGCGAGAGAAATTAATGCGAGAGAAGCACGTGACTTTCAAAGAAGAAAGCCCTAACGAGGGCACGGAAAGACTGCAGGAGAGATCAAGCAGTCTAGCTTGCCTTGTAGGAGGTAGGAAAGGTTGGGGAGGGGGGCTTTCTCTCTCTGGGTACGCATGATGGGCAGTCTCATTAGCAGTCAGTTCTGTCCAAGCCATGAAACAGACCAACAGACTAGCTGCCAACAAAGTCTTTCTTCCCTTTCTTTCTTTTTTAAATGGAGAAGTCCACCTTTCCAGTGAGCACATGTCCACTCAGCAGGTAAACCGAGCCGAGGATCTGCTCTCTGAAGCTACTGATGCGAGTGCAGATGGCGGCCAAGGCAGCACA
>VOQJ01034064.1:5865-16990 GCA_015052665.1 Apistogramma diplotaenia | reverse complement strand
TTTCTTTCCTTTATGGCAGCTTGGACTGAGAATCACAACCTAACCTAAGCTTAAACATTCTTTTTTCACTGGGTTCTAGCCAGAAAATGTTTTCAGCCCGACGCCGTGTGTGTGTGTGTGTGTGTGTGTGTGTGTCGAAAGCAAACCAGTGAAATCCTCAGGCCGGCGCAGCACCTGCCGATTAACCACTGGCTTACAGTAAGAACCACAAACTGGCATGTTTACTGTGTTTGAGGCTCTAAATAATTTGCTCCCATTGAAAAATGATCAAGTCCGACCTGTTGTGGTTAAAATGCCAGTAAACAGTCTGTTTAACACACTGGAAGTGGCAGATTTTACTTGTGCAAGCACAAAGCCTGCAGTGTAAGTCCAACACTTTATTCAAATAAAGCCGATTGAAGAGTTTTTGTAACTATAACGCACAATAAAACAGTAAATAGTTCTCTAGTACTTATTTTTACACCTACACTTAATTATCTGTTGATAGTCTCAGTATTACGACTACACCAAACATCCACAAGCCACATGAATGAACAGAGAATTTGACCCGAGGATGCTTGTAAAGACTAATAATCCAGTACTGATACTTTAGATAATTTTATCTAATTGTTTCGGTTGAGATGCCGTTTGAGCCTCATTGCTCTTAGCAAACAGACACAGCTAACGTCCAGACTGGTGAAGATGGAACGACGTGTTAGCTCGACACACTGATGACGAAAATACTGAAGGGAAGAAAGTGAATGTGGAATTAATCAGAGTTGTAACAAAACTGACTCTGTGGGGAAGATCTTGTTGCTCTGTTTGTCCACCACCAACCACTGTGTCCCCAAGGGGTCAGCTGACTGCTGTGCAGTCACGGTTTAGCTCTTTTGCAGGTTATTGCAATGATTAATAGAACATAAAACCAGATCCTGACCTCATAATAAACGGTGGATGTTTAGTTCACCACAGTTCTTACCCTTAACAAAAGTCTAACTGTAACAAGTCTGAACCTTAGAGTAAACCTTTGAAAGTGGAGATCAGCCAACATGTGCACGCTTCCAAGATCTAAAACTCAAAATTGTGCCCATATTGTAACTCAGAACAATAACAATACCCTTTCTATGCGCATGTGCGCGCACACACACACACACACACACACACGGAAAGCTGCAGCCATGTGTTCTGTTCTGGCAACTAAAAATAACAACATTTAAATGCTTATGATGTCGTTTAAAGCTCTCTCTGCCCTGGAATGTAGCAGCGCCTCTGGACATGCAGTCCTCCCAGCTGTCAGGCAGCCAAACTGTTGAATAAAAATGAGAACTACATCAAGAAAACAACTTCAAGTTCAGCAACATTTCAACCTTCTAACAAACCACAGACTGTACGAGCAAAGATCTGTAGATGACTCACAGCATCCATAGTGTGCTTTACTGTCTCAGCAACAACCACTTCATACCTGTAGGCTTGAGTGGGCAGCAATTTTCTCAAAGGGCGAGCATCACATACTAAAACTCTTCAAATATTCCCCGTAGAACACGAGCAGCATCGGCTGCTCCGCAGTTACCCTCCAGCATGACGGATCAGAGAGGGCAAACTGGTGGGATCAAAGCCGAGTGGCAGAAGGCATTAAAATCAGAAGTGGAAAAAACGGGAGAGAAAACAGTGGCCTTACAGATTGGAAATCCAAGGACGTCGCCTTATTTTCATTCTGTCAACATTTTTTCCTGCTCTGAGGGGGTAAGAAAGCAATGAGCGTTGTTGGTCCACGTTATCGACGCGTTGGAGACGAGCAGCCGCTGACTGCAATCATTTATTAATGAGAACGAACTCTGCCTGAACCCGCTCGCTTTCTCTCCATGTGTCTTTGTTTCTCACTCATTCTTTTCTCATTTCTCTGCCTCTGCCTCTTCCTACTTCTTCCTTCCTTTGCTTTGCTGCTTTCTTACTTTGTCTCAATCTATGTATTTCTGTAAGAAACTTTATGCCCCCTCAGCACCTGCCTTTTCTCTCTGTCTGAGTTGTTTCACAGTTTCTTCTCCACAGGTGACTTTGCATTGAGCACCAATTGAATTCTCGATGCAGTGAGCTGCAACAGGAAAACAAATGCTACTGCAGGGGTTTGGATCTGAACTCACTGTTGGGGATTATAGTCGGTGTACAGACAGTATTTACTGTATCTTATCTGTAAACAAACATGGACGGTCACAGTTAAATAGGATTTTACAGCCTGGGATTGAATATTGCAAAGTGAAAATAGGTGTGTTGCAAGGTTAATTTAAAACTTTGATCTCCTGACCATTCCCTTAATTGCTGAGATCTGAGATCGGTGTCTTTAAAACTAGAGGGCAGCATCTTCCAAAGGGTCTTTGTTACGCAAACTAATCCAAGTCAGGGTTTTCTTGATTTTTACAGATATTTGAATCATATTTTAATAAGGAAAAGTCATGCACGTGGCAGCGTTGACCGACGTAATGAAAGAGACAACGATTAGAGGTGTTTTCATGGCATATTGTCCTAAATGAAGTCAGAAGAATCGACATGTTCCCCCCTCAGGTGCGTCTGGGATGTTGACACTCACGATGGTGACGTTAAGGCCTCCATTGTACATCGAGACATGGAGAAAATTAATTAGTGATGGCTACAATGGGTACTCTGAAACTGTAATTTCACTGTATAGTGACAATAAAGGTGAACAATGAAAACTCCGTAGACAAGATACATTTGGGGTGATGGTCTTACTGACCACCCAAAGGTCTATTTATTTCAAATATGCTCATACATCACACTGTTCCACTCTGCTGCACTTAAGTGCCCTAGAATCAACAGTTAGCCTAACATGCATGTTTTTGCATTGTGGAATACCCAGAGAAAACCCGGGCAGGCACAGGGAGAACATGCACGCTCCACTCGGAGAGGCCACGAGAGTCCAAACCAGGAACTTCTTGCTGTGTGGCAGTAATAACCACTACAATGCCGTCAGTGGACACAGAAATAAACCACAACACCACCTCTTTATTGAATGTTCGATGCTCTTCAGCCTTCTGTAAATACAGCAGCAGATTGCACTTTGAAAACATATATAGCCTTGGTCCGGGTCCACACACCGAGTTTGTTTGAGGACTGATTGGCAGGCAGAAGGCTCATTAGACAACTGGGAGGTGACGTAAATGCAGGGATTTTGACAGCATTGGAAAACAGAAGTGATGAAGAAAAGCTGAACACTAAGAATAGCAGATATTCACACTGGCAGTAGGTGTGCACTGGCTTGTGGCACCCACATGGCTGGCTTAAATATTCACACATCCTGTAGATGAATAAAGTCGCAGCACGAGAAAACAATCTGTACTGAGCCACGAGTTCATTCGGGGTCATTGTTAGCAAATGGAGATGGATTTTGTTGCCGTGGCTGTTGTGAAATTGTCCGATTATTTCCGTACGTCCCAAGTTGTAGCAAACATTCAAGATCACTTGTTCTTATAATAAAACTTGAACTCTCGTTTAATATCAGCTCTCCTTACTTTGGAACTTTGATGATAGTTACAATCGTCCAAATGTCAAATAGTAAACTGCTGACTTCAGATATGAAGCCCTTAAGATGAAGCTGAACATACAGTACATATCCAGCAAACACCCTGCAATGCCTCTCTTCACTGCACGTCCCGGTTCACAAACTCACTCAAACAGCTTTGTTTTCTTTGTTCTGTATTTCATAAGTTATAATTTTTTTTGAGTGACATGTGTGTGCCAGTTCTCACCCTGTCTTGGGGAAAATGGGAGACTGAAGTATACGTTTTGAGTGTGGGGGCACATTGTAGTGTAACACTCAGCTAAGCATCTGGATTTAATGAAACTGAAAGCTCAGGAAAGAAAACAGTTTATTTAAAACACCTTTTACTTTGAAGTTTAGCACCAGGACACCCATTTCTTTGTGACCGCTTTGCAAAAATGATAAAGTACATTTTAAAATAATTAATTGTCAACATTGGTAGTCAGTTTATTGGGTGCTTTGCGTAATTATTTTGGATTATTTGTTATCTCGTTAGCGCAGCTTATTTATTTGATTATTTATTTTGGTGTAAGTATTGATTTTTCAGTTCATGTTGGCTGGTGTTTGTCTTCTAAGAGGTGATGTGTCTCCGCAGCAGACAGATGGAATTTTGACACTATTAAACCGATAAAAGTACTAGCAAAGTATTGATTTTTATACTTGCGTTGTGCAGCGTAACTCCATTCAGTGTTGATAAAGCAGCTTCTAAATTGAATTGAACTGAGCCGAAGTGAAGCACAGAGAGTAAGAACCCATGCCTACAATCTTCTATTTGTGAGAGTGTGTGCGTGGACAGGTGGGGATTGGGTGGCTTGGGGTCGCATGATTCACACACATACCTACACACACACACACATGCACGAAAACCACACACACACACAGTCTCCACCCCTGCTGCCTGGCCCCCGTTGTTGCTTGGCACCTTGCCGTGCTGCTCGGCTGCTGCATTGAGTCCCTGGGTGGCCCGTACTGTTCCCCTGTTCTAATGCACCTTTTGTCTTTGTTCTCCTATTCTGGGAGTGAAAGAAGGGAGCTATACAGTGGGGAGAGTGATGGATAGGAGGCAGAGAAAGAGAGAGAGGGCGGCAGAGAGAGATATAGATACATGGGGAAGAGTGAAATCCAGGGTTCTCTTTTGTTGTGAGCGCAATGAAAGCCCAGCAGGGGGAGCTGCCTCGACAATTTGTCAGAGGCGCCACGCTTATTTTCCGAGGCTGCCCGGCCCGTCGCCACTGTGGCAACAGCAGTCACCTCAAATGGAATAAGTAAGCTCAGAAACAGGCCTCAGACTGACACTAATTTTCCCAGCCTGGCTTTTTCCACCATAATCCTCAATCACAGCAAAAACTGGTGGTTATAAATGCTTTAAAGTAGAAATCTCATCTTATTCAGCATGGTAGTCTTTGACTATAACAATGCATTGACTTGTTTAGCCTTTTATGGGAGCAACTTTCCATCAAATGGTAATACAACTGAATTGTCAGTGGTTGTATGTCTCCAAAATTTAGCCTTATTTGCTTTCTGCCTGATAATGTTTTGTGCCATTTAAACAAAACAGATATTTAGGTGATTGTAGTCCGAGGAAAATGGAAAGAAAAGGAAAAAAAGGTTGTGCTACTATATATGATTGTTAGAAATAGTTGACATAATAATCTCCTCGCTAGCAGAATTCACCTTTTTGTTATAGCTGAAATGTGAGACAAAATAAATGCTGTAGATCATACAGTCTGCCTGTAGTACTTATCTCTTCAGAGTGTTAATGTAGGCGACAAAGTTGTAGCCTTATTTTATTTGCCTTAATGTCTTGTTACAACGGTCTAATAGAGAGAACATGCTGTATTATCATCTTCATAGATCATCTGATTTGTGTTTATCAGTTTGAAGGACAGAGCGAGGCTCTGTGGCGCTGCTCAGAAAACTTATATTGCCTTGGGAAGTTTTTTATCTGTATCAGCAGCAACTGTAAGATTATATATCCTGTCAAGCATGCCGTGCAGCACGGGCTTAGCTGAACTTTTTCCCATCAGGTCACATTCCTCAAACTAAAAAATAACTGGGAACAGTTTTTATTTTAAAAGCGGAACAAACGTCTCAGTTACCTGCAAGTTTATAATCTGTTAAATGGCCACCTGCTTTATTTCCCTCTTTCAAAAATGTCTTTACATTTTTTTGTAAGCTGCAGATATATTAAAAAAGTAAAAATTTAAAAAATGGGAAAAAAACCCTTCCCATTGCCTTTTCTACTCATGCATGAAGTCATAGCAGAATGCATCTGCCTCCCATATGCTTAACCTTTATCCACTGCACAAGTCCCGTTCATCCATTTACCAGGCAGTGGCACCTCAGCAGACACCTCAGCAGACTGGTATAGCCCCACTTCCAAAAAAGGTTGGCAAATATTAGCTCATTTTAAATTTAATGGCAGCAACACGTCTCAAAGTTGGGGCAACAAACAGCTTGAAAAGCAAGTGGCAACAGTGGTGGAACATTTTGTAACTAATTGGGTTAATTGGCAAAAGGTCATAACAGTATTTGGCATAAAAGGAGCATCTTAGAGATGTGCAGCTTTTCCGATGTAAGAATTGGATTCAGAAGAATTCCGAAGATCTTGAATACCATCTTATCCTACAGTACATTTCATCTAAAGATTCAGAGAATCTGGAGAAATCTCTGTGTGCAAGAGACGGGCCCAAAAATCACTCAGAAACACTTCCAGAAGTCATTCTGTGAACACAGTTCAGTGTGCCGTCCACAAACAGTCTTTGCTTTGCCAAAGCTCTTTAAAAACGGACTGAGACAAAGAGAAAACTGCTCTCTGGTCATTTGAATCAAAATGTAAAATTCTTTTTGGAAAACATTGGTGTTGGATCCTGTGGACGAAAGAGGAGAGGCACCATCTTGTTATTGGCACATAGTTCAAAAGCCTGCCTCTCTGATGGTATGGGATGCTGATGGTACCTTCCACTTCTGAAAAGGCACCATCACTGCTGAAAGGTGTATGTAGGTCTTAGAGCAAAATGGGCTCCGATCCAGATGATGTCTTTTTCAGGGACGGCCTTGAACATGTCAACGGGACAATGCTAAACCGCCTGCTGCACCAGTTACAAAACCAGTGTTCATAGCAGAAGAGTCCGAGTGCTGAATTGTCCTGCCAACACTTGAAAACATTTTATGCAATATGAAATAAAAAGTACAACAAAGAAGACCCAGGACTGTGGAGCAGCTAGAATCTTATGTCAGACAAGAAATAGACAACATTCCTCTCCCAGGAGTCCAGCAGCAGCTCTCCTCACGTCCCAGTTGTTAAAAGAAGAGGGGATGTAGTCCTGTCACAGCCTCTGAGACATGAAAAATGAGTTACGGTTTCTCTTAAAATAGTGTTTTCTCAGTTTAAACATGTTCTGTAGTGAATAAAATGGGTTTGAGGAAGTTTGCAAATCATTTCATTTCATTATTTTATTTACACTGTCAGGAATTGTTTTGTTTTTTTAATATTCAAACAGTAAAGTACTTTGTTCACAGATACTTTACCGACCTGTGAAACCTCAGCCACTGAAAAGACAACAAAACTTCCCTTTTCGAACGGTTTCCTCTCGGGGCCGCAGCCAGAGATCAGCAGCGGTTCGACGAGCCTGCAGCAAAACTTCCCGCACTGGCAGCGTATGAATCATAAAAGTGAGCCTACACACTGTGCCAGGACACAAAACAAACCTGGAGAGTGACTCACACCCTTACATTTCATTTGGAACAATTCAATACTGATTAGATAATACTGACGGTGAGCACTTTCAGCACAGCGGCCTTGGAAATGTTTTTAGCTGCCGCGCTGGCCTGGTAGTGGTTGAGGGCAACGCGGTGAGCGGGAGGGAAGTGCTGATGTGGGTGGCTTCTTCCAGCCTTTGACTGTAGCTGGCTGCCGAATAATGATGGCTCTTGTGTAACCATCAGTGTAGACTAGAGGGTTTTTTTTCTTTAATTTATTTATTTTATTGAAACATGAGGGCCCTGGTGATGTAATGTCTGTGTCTGAGCTGAAAGTCCATATCAAAGAGCTGCCACTAGGAGGAGAGAGTGGGCCTGAACCGTCTGGATGTGAGGATGATGATGACAGACCGGCTGCAAACTGAGGCCAGAGGTGTGAACGCAGCAAAACGTTTATGCATAAATATATCACACAGTTCTAAAAAATGTCTCAGTGTGCTGCACAGATGAACAAACTCAGAAAGGACGCGTCCCCTCAAAATGAAGTCAAATAATATTGAATAAACTCAAAAAAGCACGTTTCTATAACAACCACTGTTCCTGCAAGCGTGAACGTCAAGACTCAAAGGAAATACCTCCATCTTATTTACACCTCAGGCACTTGGTAACAAACTTCACACACATGTTCACTGGCTTTTCTGTAAAAACACTCTGACCCGACCTCTGCACCTTTTATTCACAATTATCAACAAACGCAACCTGTGTAGGAGATTTTTGCGGAAAAGTACCAAATACTGCACACTGTGCTTAAACATGCGTTCTAAGAAATATACTCACATATACTTTTACTTTCTTCTTTCTCTCTGTAACTTTTGAGGTCAAAGCATTTTTATTGCATTCCCATTTTCAGTGTTTCTTGAATATAGTTATTGGTTATTTCCAGCTTTTACAGTCAAGCAGTTTAATAGGATATGGCTATTTTTTTTCATCTCAGTGAAATGATGATTTTAAGCATCGAGAGGATTAAAGTCTTTTAGTGTCTAAATGTATCACGAAGCTGGAAGCTGAGAGAATAATACACATAGCTTCTAATGTGTCTTTAAAATTGTATTTGCATCGTATTTCTCTTGATCATTGTTTTGCTACTGAAGAAATGATATGGTTCCCTTATATATTCTTTTTGTTTTGTGTCCCATGAATTATTTAAAGAATTACCAATCATATTTATTTCAGATTTTCAGGCACATTTTGATGCATTTCATGTCTTAAGGTTCAGCCTTGATTTCCAGGCAGAAAAGAGGAGAATTCAGGTGTTGGTGATGTTTCAGTCACAGACTAAAATGACCTTTTAGCACTTACGATATGACAGGGTTTGCTTTACTTGTCAGTCATATTGTCAGGGTCCCTGTTTGATTTCAGTTTAGCAAACCAGATATCTATGCAGTGCCCCCCCCCCTCCATCACCACACTCAGATTAAAGTTGATATTAAAGTGGATTGTCTATAGCTATAGTGATCATCAGAAACGATGCCAAACACTGTGCTAATAAATGTTGCTCTAACATTCGAAACCAACGTTTTTCAACGTGATAAATTGAAGCAATCGAAGATGTAAAATCACCTCCTGTGACCTCCTTTTGCCCGGTGAGTGACAAAGTTATTTACAAGGTTCAACGTCGACGTGGTGTCTTTGTGCCGGTGCTGCCCTGGGTAGCAGAGGCCGACAGATGGATATGTGATCAACTCAACATGAGTGATTTTTACCTCTTCATCACACACGGAGAGTGCGCCTGTGCCGGCTGATGAATCGCTTCAGAAATGTGACAAATATATCGGCCTCATACCTCGGAGGAGAAATAATGGTCAGAAAAATGAGCTGCTGCGTTGTGTGTTGTTCCTGAGACCGACCAGCCAAGGCCGGCTCTTTTTCTCATGTTGTGTGTTTTTGTGTCTTTGGCTGCTACGTAAAGTACGACTCCAAGACACATATGTGTAATGGATGTGTACTGTGGTGCAGACATGGCAGTATCTTTATTAAACCCCACAGACGGCTACCTATGGGCCAGTCATAGGAAGGTGTTTTTATTTGCTATTTCAGTGTAACTAAGGATCAGGATTAATCAGTGCTAGCAGCAGTGTTTTTTCATGCCTCTCGTGCATGAAAGAGTTAAATGTTAGAATATTGTAACATTAGTGCTGCATGTTAACAGGTGAATATGAATCTGGGCTTTTTATGTTTTTCTTTGATAACTTGGCCTCTGGGCTCAAGAAACCCAATTAAAAGCCCACAATAACAGCTTTAAAATCTTCATGGTGGTGATGTTGAGTGAAGGTTGGTCATCCAAATTTTACTAAGGTTTGAAAAGTAAATACTTTGAGGTTTTTTTTTTGAGCGCAGAGAGTGTGGCTAAATCAGTGTGATTAAAAAGCTTTACTGCACTGATGGATGGTTAGAGAATTGATCAGATGGATTTTGTTAGACTGTAATATTAATGAGCCAGTGCTTATATGTTTGCATTCATTTTGCTTGTGAATGCGTTTGAGCATTGGTTAAACAGATCTGAGCATGCAGAGCATTTTATACAGAAGCACAAAGTACAAAGCAGTACTCAAGACACATTATATGTGGTGGGCTTCTGTACAAAAGGTGAATTTGCTTTTATTTTGCACATTCCTCTTAATTATTTTGCTGATCCTTTTAGTTTAATTATTATAATAGAAGAGGCCAACCCCACAGTCTGCAAAATGCACTCAAAAGGAGCAATGAAAACAATTTAAATCCATCAACGTGAAACCACTTTGAACACATTTTTTTCTGCCAGCAGCATTAGGATAGGACCTGCTCCATTAATGATGTCACCATATTTTATAACAGTGTTGTTACAGCAGCAGTTACTTCCTTTCGCAGCGCACAATACGTCCTGGAGGGGGACTTCGTAATATATCTTCCTGCTGGGCCTTTAGTCTGAATTACAGCGGGAAAAACAAAAGGTTAATCACATTGGGAGACTCCGCTTTGCCTCTGACCACCCAGCTTCTCTCAATCTCTCCCTCAGTGTTTCAATTCAAGCTGCTTTATTGGCATAAATGTTGGATGAACAGGGAGAAAAAAAGCTCCTTGCAAAGCACCCTAAAAAGCAATACATGTGTCTTTGCTCTTCTTTTTCTGCCCATGTTCTTGCCTTTCTTTTTACCTCCTTAGTTCCTGTCCCCCTGAATTTACATCTATCATGGCAAAGAGCATTGCAGTCACCATATATTGAATCAAAATGTAAATGTATTATAAACCAGGCAGCTGGAAATGTGCTTGCTCTTCTGAGAATCACGTATCAGAGTATCCTGATTCTCCTTTCTTCATTTCCTTGCGTGCTTAAATGCCGGTGGGCGCATTACATTGAGATTCAAGAGGTTATCTCGCAGTGGTGATGGGGATTGCAGCAGCCTAAAGGATCGCCACAGGTTGAAGCTTCTTTTTTTCCTCTCTCTCGCTCTCAAGTGCCATGTATGGCTGAGCTTTAATGAGCCAAACTTCTTATCTGCGGGTGTCTGAAAAACAACACCTAGTCGCCGAGGGAAATAGATTCAGAAGATTCCTTTTGTAAAGCTTCTAAATGTGTGTCTTTCACAGGGTGGTGGGCCCGGCTGTGACCTTCAGAGTGAGTCCCAATGCTCAGAACGTCAGCACCGCAGATGTGGCCAACGTAGCTGGTAGGTTCTCCTTGGCTGAGTAATGTTGTCTTTATACTGACAGAGAAAAAGACAACCCATTATCATTGGCTTGCTGCTGCACCTGAGGCCCCAGATGAACATTTTTCAAAACTTATGACTCCTCCAAGAATGTCCCCCCCCCCCCCCCCCCCCCCCCCCCCCCCCCTTTTTTTCCCCCCTCCCA
>VOQJ01034060.1:3350-17232 GCA_015052665.1 Apistogramma diplotaenia | reverse complement strand
A
Source organism: Apistogramma diplotaenia (assembly GCA_015052665.1). NCBI lineage: Eukaryota > Metazoa > Chordata > Actinopteri > Cichliformes > Cichlidae > Apistogramma > Apistogramma diplotaenia. The sequence goes on along the minus strand of VOQJ01034060.1, from coordinate 17,231 downwards.
GCTTTTTGAAAGCTGTTTTTTTAAAAAAAAAAAAAAAAAAGGATCAGCCTTTACAGCATGTTTCATATTAGATTTTAATCTGTGATGTGTAGCCACATCTTGACTCCCTGGTCAGACCTGTGCTGTGTAATGGGAAATTAACACAGATGGTTGAGATAATGTCCTTTCCACCAATGTTCATTAGCTTAATTGTGTGCCATTTGTGTTCATCATTTCTCTCCCAGCTGGAGTTTAGCGATGACATCGTGCGAATCATTCAGGCAGCCATCAGCAGTGACGGAGGCCAGCCTGAGAGCAGGAAAGCCAACAGCATGGTCAAGTCCTTCTTCATTCGAGTAAGAAGCTCATATCAACTTAAAGTCTCACTGCAACCACTGGAAACACAGCACACTGAAATGAAGTACAGTGATGCACAGATTTACGTACACACGCTACATAAAAGCCTTTTCTTCTTTTTTCACCAGTTACAGGTCAATTATCATAATAGGGTAAAAGCTGTATCACCAACCACCATCATTGTTTCCAAATGCAGGTCTACAGAAGAGCTTGATTAGGCTGATGTGTAACGTTAATGGAATCCAATTTTTTGTTTCAGCAAATGGACCGAACCTTTCCATGGTTTAAAGTGAAAGAGTCCAGATTCTGGGAAAGGCAAAAAGTCTCTGCCAAGTGAGTGTCTGTCATCATACTTAAGCAAATACAAGAGCTCATATAAGCGTGTAGTGTTCAGCGTCTGTTCTGAACAACTAATTTGTTTCCTCTTAACTGGTTCTGGTTCTTGATTACTTTTGGAATATTAGTGTACAATTATTTTAATTGTTTATTTATATGCATTTGAAATAATGAGTGAAAAAGATTTGAACATGAAGGAAAAAAATGAGCTCAGGCTAATATGATCATCATCTGAAATACAGTAGTTAAAGCGATGCAACTCAGAAGGTGGCGCTTTCAGTTTTAATAGATTGTGAAGTGGTTTATTTGCCATTATTTTCTAAACTTGTATCGCAAGTTATGTTTGTAATTACAGAGAAGACGATTTCTCTTTAATTCTGGTGTAATACGAGCCTGTCCGAAAACCTCGGAGAGCTGCAGTTTTCAAGGGCTGTGCTGGTCTGTAATTACTGAAATGAGGAGCAAGATGTGGTTTCTTTGGGAGCCGCCGTATCATCATCTGTATATAGGAGGAAACCAGAAAGCAGTGAAGCAAAATGTAAAAAAATGTGCGGGCTCTTTGTACAAACAACCTTCCAGATATTTAGTGGAAAAAGCAGCCAAGGGCCGAGATCAAGGTGTCACATGATAGTCTCTGCGTTTTGTTGAGTGGTAAAGGAAATCATTTTATTATTAAATGTATGAATCACAACTAAAACACTTCAATCAAGACCTTTTTTTTTTAAAACAACTTGATAAACTGGTGATTGAGTGGAGAATATTGGTGATTCAACATACCTTCATGCAGTGACTATGATTAAAGATCCCAGCCAGTATTAAAACTGCCGTAATAAAATAGATATGGCATTTTCTCTGATTTACTGAGACCCCTGTACCATGAGTGGTGAAAAGTAGTGTCAAATACGCTGAGAATAAAATAGATGTGCGATTCTTACAATACCTGCTGCGGTCTTTAATGACAGAAGAATAAAAGATCAAAGAAATAAACTGCCTGCAGTTATTTCAGCCTCACAGAAGCGTGAGAGCGCGTTCATTCCTGCGCGTTAGGAGTTAACATTGTCCTGAATAACTCATCTTATTTACATAGTGAACAGCGATGGCATTTTTAGGGGGAATCGCTATGAGTAGAGTGACATTTTTGAAATAAATCTGGAAGTTTCGCTGCTCTGCATGTTGGAATTTTTCTGACACATCCATTCACTAACTCGCTCACTTTCCTGTCAGCATTCTCAGACCGTTCCTTCAGCCTTGCCTTCGGGCATTGTCTGAGGGGAAACTGTAACAGTGTCACATTTCACTTGAAGACTTTGATAAATACTTGTGGTCTAATTGTGGTTTGCTTGTCAGTTTAGTTCCTTGTGTTATTTATCAGTGCTCCAGTCAAGGAAACCAACGATCTTCTGTATCCTGTGGCCATCACTGGGTGGATTTGTTTTTAGAAGCCTCTGCGGGCTTATTAAGTGTGAGACTTAACATCACACCAATTACCCGGGGCTTGCTTGACTTGGCAGAACTCCTTGAATGCGGTTATTTAGTACGGGTGTCACTACTCACTTACTGCTCAGAGCTTCTTTTTTTTTCTTTTTTAGCATCTTAATAAGACAAAAACTTCAGATCCCACATGGTATCTGTATCATAGGGATCATAACTTGTACATTTTAAATATGCTACAAAAGAAATGACCTCACACAAAGGCAGTGGCCTATTCTAAATCTGCCAGTCTACTGAAGAATTAGAAAGAGCACATGAATGTGAATTAGAGCCTTTTCTCTCTGTTCGTCCATGACTTGTGTTGATTTATTGAACTCGATGCTTTATGTTCCTTAATTTAAAATCCCAACATTATTTATCCATCTCATTGGCCTTATCTTGGGGAAAGCCCCATTGAAGCATCCTTGGAGTTACATTATACAGCCTATAAATGAGGTTTATTTATATGTTGTTGTTTTGATGTGAAACGGTCTCCCCTACTCAGACTTGAGCCTTACTTGTGTTCCTGGAGTCTTTTTCATGCCCGTGGGCTTCACTGCTTCACAAGTTTCAACCCACATAATGAAGCGTGATGATTTTGAAGTTCTCTCTTGTTTAGAGTGCATCGGGTCTTTTGCAATAAAACAAAAATAACTTTGGGTGAATAAAAAAAGGTAATCAGTTTTATTGCTGATAGGTTTTCAGTTAATGATGCCTGTCCGTTGTTGTTCCACAGCAGTGGGCTTCTCCCCAACGCTGTACTGCCTCCGTCCCTAGACCACAACTACGCCCAGTGGCAGGAGAGACTGGAGCTTTCCCGTGCTGAGCAGCCTCACTTCATGAAGAAGATCATCCCAGCTCCCCAGCCCAAGACCCCCGGTGAACCAGATTCTCCAGCCTCCTCTCCTCCTGTGCCTCCCTGTCTACCACCACCACCCCCACTCCTACCCGGTAATGTTACTAATGCCTGCATACACACTTTGAGCATCTTGTTCCCTACTGGTTTTCTTATAAATTCAAGCTTTGTTTGTCGTTTTCACTTCAGATCGTGAGGACAGCCCAGAGCTCCCTCCTCCACCAGGTGTCACTGATAATCGTCAGTGTGTTTTGTGCTTGAAGTATGGAGATGAGAACACGAATGTGAGTGAATAATTGGTCGCAACAAAGTTCAGCACGCACACTCTAAGACTGGGCCTTTCTCACTGACAGCATTGTTTTTGTTTTAGGAGGGAGGCAGGCTGTTGTACATCGGTCAGAATGAGTGGACCCACGTGAACTGTGCTCTGTGGTCTGCCGAAGTCTTCGAAGATGACGATGGGTCTTTGAAAAATGTTCATATGGCTGTTCTCAGGGGAAAACAACTGGTAAAGAGCACTTAGTTCCTCATAATTTCCCGCTCTTTTCAGTGCACCTTTATTGCATGCTTACAACTTGTTGTACTTTCTATTCAGCGCTGTGAGAAGTGTCAAAAGCCAGGGGCCACAGTTAGCTGCTGCCTTACCTCTTGCACCGGTAACTACCACTTCATGTGTGCCCGCCAGTGCCACTGCAGCTTCCTGGAAGATAAAAAAGTCTACTGTCCAAAGCACAGGGACCTCATGAAAGGAGAAGTAAGGAAATCTCATGACTACTTATGCAACCAAAGTTCATTGACACATTTAGGTGGTTGCCAAACAGTCAATAAATGTTATATGAGGATCTTGCATAGATGAGCCATGCTATATCAGGGCTGTGACTTGATACTCTTAATTTTCTCTTCACCTTTTCTGTTTATGTGCTTTTTCTTGAGGTGGTGTCCGGGTTTGAGGTGACCCGCAGGATTCTGGTGGACATGGAGGGCATTAGTCTCAGGAGGAAGTGGCTGGCAGGACTGGAGCCTGAAAATGTCCACATGATGATAGGTAAGTCGAATGCTGGTGAATGTCTTAGGAAAAGTCGATCATGGAATTTCCTTGACTTTGAAGAGTTTCTGTTCCACTGCTGATTTAAATGTCATAATTTCAGGCTCGATGACGATTGATTGTTTGGGAATACTAACTGAACTCTCAGACTGCAAGCGCAAACTTTTCCCTGTGGGATATCAGTGAGTGTTTCGTTGTTGTTGTTGTTGTTGTTGTGCTGTTTAAAAAGCCAGTGATATTTCTCTCTATGCAGTTAAAGTTCTTCTAATTGCTGAAGGAAATTGTCAAACTAAATAAATTGTCTTTCTCAGGTGTTCGAGGGTATACTGGAGCACTTTAGATGCGCGGAAACGCTGCATGTATACCTGCAGGATCCTAGTTTGTCACCCTCCAGTGGCAGAGTCCAACCTGAAGAACATGATAGCTCCCGAGGAGAATCGCACAATAGCACACAGCCCACCCCCCTTAACAGGTAACATACGCAATTAGCATAGTTCAGATATGAATATGTTGAAATGGGAACCACATTTGGGGCTATAATGTGTTTGTGTTTTTCTGTGTTTTTTCACTTCTAGATTTTCCTGATCCATTTGAATCACCAAGGCGCTCCGACACACTTTCCCCTGCTAACACCCCCAAGCTCAGGGTTTATACCAGGAACCGACACCCCAGTTATCCCCCTTGTCAACGGTCACTAGGTCCTAGGCCCATGCCATCTCCAGGTACAAATCTCTTTTACAGAATTTCTTAAAAATAATTTGATCATAGAATTATAACCAAACTATTTGGCATAATTCTTAATTTTTTACAGATTCGTCCCAATTTCACTGTTCTTTTATTGTATTTTAGGAGGTACCTCAAAGCCCCAAAGCCATGAGATTGTGACAGTGGGAGACTCCCTGGTAAATCCCAGCACACGGAATATTGACTCACGTCGTCACAGCTCCCCTTCTCTCCCCCCTCCTCCTCAGCAACTTAATAGACAGAGAGGAGTTACCTCTCCACCTCAGATTTTGTCACGACCCCTCACCTCACCTCCTCCACTCATCCCCTCCCCTGCCAGAGACCCTGAAAAGTCCAAACACCTTAGCAAAGACTCAGCAAAGAGTTCGGTCCAGAAAGAGGATGAAAGAAGTAGACCCTTTTCCTCAGACAGAAACAAACACCAACCCTCCCGAGACCAAGTAACGAGAGATGCAGACAGGGGGAGACTTCCAAGTCGGGAACAGGATTCTGACCGGAGTAAATCATCCAGAGAACCTGGGCAGAAAGATTCTGACAGGGGTGAAATATCAACCAAAGAGCCAGAAAGGAGGAGAACACTGAGTAAAGACTCTGGTCTGAAAGACTTTGATAGAGGGAGACCTCTCAGTAGAGACCATTTAAGAGATTCAGAAAAGGGGAGACAAGCAAACAGAGACTCTGAGAAGGGAAAACAGGCAAGCAGAGACTCGAGCAGTAGAGAAACAGATAAAAGTAAATCATCCTCTAGAGATACCAGCTATAAGGACATGGACAAAGCTAGGTCACTCAATAGAGATACAGGACTACGGGACTTTGAAAAGTATAGGCCATATAGCAGGGAAACAGGAAAAGACTCAGGCCACGGTAAAGATAGATCATCCAGCAGAGACACTGACAAGGGCAGACCTCCATCTAAAGATTCCAGTTATAGAAGCACAGAGAGAAACAAAGACTCTGGCTCAGGGAAGGATAGCAACTCAACTAGCCAATCTAAACACGCTGGAGGTGAGAGTAAGAGTCCAAGACTGGCGCCTGCAGGCTCAGGCCAGTCATCCCCTCCTGTGGGCACTGCTGTGCACACAAGCCAGCAGCGAAGTGGCAGCAACAAGCAAACAGACAAGCAAGGGAGACATGGAAGCAAAGATCTGGATGGTTCTGCGAACCTCAATTTGTTATCTCGTCACCGGTCCATCCCAGCCTCTAACACCAACCAGAACAAGGACAAACCCAGCTCAGGGAAGGAGAGTAGCAGCAGCACTGGAAATGTAATATCATCTTCACTCCATAAGGACTCTGTTGTTGGGAAGTCTGGCTCCCCGCAGCCTCCATTTCAGAAGTCCACTACACGGAAATCAAATGAGTACTCATCAGGTCCAGCCACAGCAGCAGCAGCTGTGAAGCCTCTGTGGTCTTCAAGGGCATCAGTGGAAGATGATACTGTTAAACGAGGCTCCATGCACCTGGGCTCTTCAGCTGCAGCCTCAGCTGCCAAAGATAAACATCCCAAAGTTAAGACAGCAGGCAGCAGAGATGTGTCCAAAGACCGTGATAGAGAGAAGACGCTTCAGAACAGCAACAACAGCAACAAGATTCCCCTTCTCAACAATAATACTAAAGCTGCTGGCAGCTCTAACACGCATGCTATCAACCCCACTTCACACAACAGCAGCAAAAGCAAAACTCCATTGCTAGGAAACAGCACCAAAGCCCACGGGAAGGCTCAGGGAGAAAAGCATGATATCCAAGGCGGGGACAGGTCATCCGCAAAGAGCAGAGACAATTACTCCTGTCCAGAGAGGAAGAACAGCTCCAGCTTGGACAGCTTGCACCAGACTATAAAGACCTCCTCTCAGTCTCGCAGCAAACAAACAACTAGCCAGTTGCCATTATCCTCCAGAGAGAAAAAGCGACCTGTTAAACCCCCCGTGGCAGCTTCACTAAAGACTGATATTAAGTGTGACCCTAATGGGACCAACAGTGTCACTGGTATCTCTACATCGGTTTGCCCCACGACCACTGCCTCCATGGTTTCTCCTGCTGGACAGGGGAGCCATCGCTCTGTCCGCGCCCCTCTTTTCTCCTCACCCTCTGCCAGCAGTAGTGACAGCTCTGAATCTGACACCCAGACTCACACGGAAGAAGAGGAACTGCACAAAGAGCACTCATGCGGTGATCTCAGAGACCACCACAGTCTCCTTACGCAAGGCACTGAGGATGAAGGTGATGGTCCAGAAGATGATCATGACAGAGGTATGGAGGACAAACATCACGAGGATGACAGTGACGGATCAGGGTCAGCCAAGCGCCGTTACCCTCGACGCAGCGCACGTGCACGCTCCAACATGTTTTTCGGTCTCACGCCCTTCTACGGGGTTCGCTCATATGGTGAAGAGGATCTTCCTTTCTATGGCAGTGGCGACGGAGCTGGGGGTGTGGTTAAGAGGAGGACCGGTGGCCGCAGAAAGTCAGCTGAGGGGCAGGTCGATGGAGCGGATGATATGAGCACCTCGTCTTCATCCGGAGACAGCGGAGAAGATGAAGACAGTGGAATTAAACATAGGGGTAAAGATCCTTATTACTACAACTTCACTCGAACAATAATCAACCCCGGCGAGGGCCTGCCATCTATAGCAGGATTAGACCAGTGTCTGGGAAGAGGATCCCAGCTTCAGCGTTTTCTAAAGGATGAGGAGCAGCAGCAACGAAGGGCTCAGGAAAAAGCTGAAGAGGACATGCTGAGTGCTTTGTAAGTAGACACATTTTTGATAACAAAAAACAAACAAATTGTTATCTAAAATTTCTCATTGTCTCTGATAATCTGACATGCTTTACTGTGCCCAACAGATCCTTGGGCAAGCAGCGCATCGGCCAGCTTGATGGCGTTGATGATGGCTCGGAGAGCGATACCAGCATCTGCACCACCAGCACCACAACCACTACAGCCACCTCCTCTTCCACCACACATAAAAGCACTCCCAAGAGGAGAGGCAGAGAAAGGCACACCGAGAAAGCTGATTCCCATGAGTCAAGCAAAGAGGCTGACAACAGTGGTGGAGCAGTTAGTGGAAACACACGAGAAGGCAGAAAGAACCAGAAGGAAAACTGTCTTCCACTCGGAGGAGGGGTGAAGGCCCAGCCTCAGAGTCAGGGTCAGGATCCTCTCGAGGCCCAGCTGTCTCTCAGCACAGACCTGCTTAAATCAGACTCTGACAACAACAACAGTGATGACTGTGGGAACATTTTACCATCAGATATTATGGAGTTTGTTCTGAACACCCCCTCCATGTCATTGCCGGCTCTGGGTCAGCAGTCTGAGCCATCTTCTTCTGAGCTGCTGTTGGATGAGGGCTACGTTGGAGTGGATGTCAACAGACGCAAAGACATTCTGTTTGAGGACTTTTCCCAGCAGCTGCCCAGTGCTGAAAGTGGAGGGGTTGTAGAGAGTAGTGTGAATAACTCAATATCTGTGGAGGAGCCATATCTTCCTCTGGAGCTGCCATCTGACCTCTCTGTCCTGACCACACGCAGCCCGACTGTTAGCACCAGTCAGAACCACACTGCTGGGAGTCTAATCTCAAATACCTCAGAACGCTCCATGCTAGGCTTGAACTCAGACACTGATGGTGCAGAAAAGAGTGGGGACAAGAAGAGAGCAGGGCAAGGCGTGTCACCATCAGAGAATCAGCACGATGGTACGTCATTGGCAAACAGGGACACACAGGTCTCAGAAGGTCACATGACTCCTGAGCAGTTTATTCCTAGCCCTGCTGTTGGCCAGGTAGTTGAGCCTCCAGCTAACCAGGATATTCCGAGGAGTTCTGGTACTCCTGGTTTGCCGAGTTCTCCCTCTTTGCCTCTTCAGGGTCAGAAATACCTCCCAGCTGCTGCAGCTGCAGGCAGTGGCAGTCCAGTGCCAGGCCCAGGACCTTCCCAAGCTCATGTTTCCAGCCCAGCAGTCATCAAACCAGGCCCTGACAAACTCATTGTAGTCAATCAACAATTCCAGCCTCTCTATGTCCTTCAGACTGTCCCTAATGGTGTCACTCAAAAGATTAGTGCAACCGGAGTGATGGATTCTAGTTCACCTGCAGTGCTGAGCTCCATGACACTTACCACGGGGTTGAATACTGGCTTGTCGCCAGCCCAGTCAATATTTCCTGCTGGTGGGAAAGTTCTGGGTACAATGCCTCACCCTTCTCAGATTCACACCTTCACAGGACCCACACAGGCAGGCTTCCAGACAGGAATACCCAGCACCACCTCAGGACTTCTCATTGGTTTGCCATCTCAATCCCATGACCAGTCACAGATTCTGGTTTCAGAGGCTGGTCGACCACACGAGTTGGGTCCCAGTGTTGCCATAGTGTCAAGTCCCTCCTCTCTGACTTCTTCCCCGACTGTACTTGCCTCTGCTCATGGCAAGAAGAGGCCGATCTCTCGACTTCTGCCAAGAAAAAGCAAAAAGTCAACCCGCTCCCGTAGCCAGCCCACTCTAGCCCCATCTGAAGTAGGCCCTCCCAATATGACCGTCATCAACCTGGCTTCTCCTCAAATTACTGCTAGTATCCCTGGTCAGTCTGGTGGCCTTGTTGAGCTAAGCACCCTCTCCACTTCTCAACGCAAGATGCCCAATATTATCAAGAGAACAAAGTCAGGTGGGGTTATGTACTTAGATCACGCTACTCTCCTTCAGCAGAGGCTTTCTGGTCCTGCCCAGCCCGGTATCCTGAGCCACGATTCCTCTACTCATCTCCTGCCTTGCACAGTCTCTGGTCTGAACCCCAGCCAGTCAGTGTTAAATGTTGTATCTGTTCCCCCTAGTGGTGCTGCTGGACTCATTGCACCAGGATCAGTATCACTCTCCACTCCTGTTCTCAGTTCAACTGAGATCACAGGGCAGATTAGCAACCTCCTTTTTAAAGCAGGTCCACATGGCCTTGGCCTGTCAGATCAGCCTGTGGTCCTTCAGTCAGCAGGAGGAGCTCCTCTGATGCCGCAGCTAAGCTCCTCTGTTCAGACATCAATAGCTAGCAGCATCTGCGTCCTGCCCTCCCAGCAGACTATCAGCATGGCTGTCAACCAGCAAGGAGAGACAGAAGGCAATAATATCCACTTGCAACATCAATCTCAATCTATTAACAGAGCCCAGCCTGTGGACATCTGTCCAAACAACACCCTTACTTTAGCTCCTGGTCCATCCACCCCGCTAAGCCCCGCCAAGGGACGTGTTGTTGGAGTGTTTGCACAAACACAGACAGCCATCCACTCCCAGAGCTGTAGAACAACTCCTGTTCCCAGGTCATCAGAGCATATGACATCTACCTCCACCGCAATAGTGGCAGCAGCAGCTGGAGTTTCGGGAGCAGAAAAGGGCAAACAGAAAGGGAAGAGGAGCAGGCAGAGTCCAGACATAAGCAGCGGGAAGAAGCTGAAGGCCTCTCCACCCCAGGAGCATTGCGGTAACCCTGCAGGCCAGCGCCCCTCCTCAAACCCAAGGTGAGACACTCACAGAACTGTGACTTGTGATCTCAGCTAAAAAATGAGTGCTATGGGGTTTTTTTTGTTTTGTTTAACCTTTCTTCACACAGTCAGTTCCATTGAGACTCAGTGTCTCATTCGCAAGAGAGACCTGTTTCAAACATACATTTACAACAATAAAATAGAAACAATAAAACTGAATAAAATGTCAAATATTTACAGTCATACTGAAACAAGAACAAGTTTCCAGCGATGATTAAAAACAATGTTTATATGTCTTTTAAAGTCTACAGGCGAAATCAATTGGGAGAGCTGGATGTTATTTTCAGTGTGCCTTTGCAACGAGGGGAAATTTTAATGTACTTTATCTTGTTTCTAAGGTACCATTGACTGTGCTGTGTACCTAAGTTTGGAATTTATGGACTGTATTTTTTTATTGTTTATTTATTTAATTTATTTGTTTATTGCACAAAATGTTTTTTTAATGTGTGTTCAGGGCATGTTCAATATGGTAACTGAACTTTTTTTTTATTGGCAGCATGTTCTGGTTGTGATCTTTAAAATAGCTGAACTTGACTGAACAACTGTTGTACCTAACCACTCAAGAGCTGTTCAAGTAAACTATGTCTGTTCAGTAGCATGCAGAAAATAAATAAATTAATTAAACCTTCCTCATCCTCTCCACAACCAGCTCCAAAGAGCTGAGCTCCCCTGAGCCAATGGACACCGGAAAGCCCCCAGATAAGGCAACAAACAGGAGGTATGAATATCCATATTAGTCAACCGTTTTCAAACTAATCATACAGCAGAGTTTTAATATTTGGGTCACATCTTTTCTAGTGTACTTGGTAAAAAGAAGACTTCTGAAGGGCACATTTTACCAGGCAGAGTGGTGGGAAAAGACAAACTATCTGCAACTGGAGGAGCAGGCTCCCTTCTTGTGGCTTCACCGCCCGACCAGGATGGCAACAGCAGGGATAATGGCTTGGACAGCAAACCAAAAAAGGGCATCATCTTTGAAATCTGCAGTGAAGATGGGTTCCACATTCGCTGTGAGAGCATTGAAGGTGAAAGGAAATAACTCAGTTTAAACTAAATACTATAAATGCAAACTGGCTCGGATTTTTTTACTGTGTCAAATGTCATTTAAATGTAGTGCCTGCTTTGATAAAACTAGTTGAAATATGCTTTTCTATGAGGATTATAATTATAAATGTTATAATCAAGTGTTGTTTTCATCTGCAAGAACTAAACTACACAGTTGCCCTAAAATTCTAACTTCCTCTACAGAGGCCTGGAAATCCCTGACTGATAAGGTGCAGGAAGCTCGCTCCAATGCACGACTCAAAAAGCTCTCCTTTGAAGGTAAAACGTCTTTTTTTTAAGCATAAAAATAACCGGAAGGCAGTCAGAGTTAGTGCCTTGTCTAGCACTTTTACTAAAAATGATCCAAGCCCCATGCTTCAACCCTCCGTTAAGTTTCATGATCCTCACTCGCTGCATGCATCATACATCCACTCAGCTGTTATTCTGGTGGAGAAAGAAAAACGCCTCATCCTACTTCTCTGCTCCTTCCAGGTGTGAATGGGTTAAGGATGCTCGGGGTCGTCCATGAGGCTGTAGTCTTCCTGTTGGAGCAGCTATACGGCACCAGACACTGTCGAAGCTACCGTTTCCGCTTCCACAAACCGGAGGAAACAGACGACCCTCCCATCAACCCCCACGGCTCGGCTCGTGCAGAAGTCCACCAGAGGTCAGGATTCGATTCGATTCAATTCATATAGCACCAAATCACAACATATTTTAAGGTAAAGACTCTACAGTAATTACAGACAAAACCCAACAGTCAAAACTAAACCATGAGATTGTAAAAGGTTTGTCGGGTCACTAGGAGTCACAGTAATGACACAAAATCAGGACAGTTAATACAGCTTAGCAGTTTCTTCTTCTATCCCTACTGTGTTTTATTGCACACGCTTTATGTGATGCACGTGGGTAATAAGCCATACAGATAACTGTTTTCAGGGAAACGGATTCGCTTATTGAGATGCTTGTCTATTCCACCAGGAGGTCAGTATTTGACATGTTCAATTTCTTGGCCTCAAAACATCGCCAACCTCCTGAGTACAGACCGCAGGAAGACGATGATGAGGAAGTGCAGCTCAGGACTGCCAGGTAAGCTAAAGTAAACACAAACGGTAAAAAGGATTATGCTTAAAAAACTGTAATATTACTTTAACATTTCTTTCCCTCTGCAGGCGTACCACCATGGAGCTGCCGCTTGCTGTGAGATTTAAACAGCTCAAGGCCACTTCAAAAGAAACCGTGGGAGTCTTTAGGTTAGATCAATACTGTTTAATCTGTTAATTTTGTATAATCACTTATACTGTAGCCAATTAGCTGGCCTTCATTGCTCAGACAAATAGCCTGCCTGTTTAATGTCGAGACCTGTCCACCATACAATCATCCCTGCAGGTCTCCTATCCATGGTCGAGGCCTCTTCTGCAAGAAAACCATCGAGACAGGAGAAATGGTCATCGAATACTCCGGAAATGTTATTCGGTCTGTGCTCACCGACAAACGGGAGAAATACTACGATGGGAAGGTGAGGTCCTGGGAACGCCCTTTGGGTTTCAGATGATTTTCATCTTTTGCTTATTACAAACTCTCTTCTCTCTGCTTGAAGGGTATTGGCTGCTACATGTTTCGCATCGATGACTATGAGGTCGTAGATGCTACAGTGCACGGCAACGCCGCCCGCTTCATCAACCACTCCTGTGAGCCTAACTGCTACTCTCGGGTCATTACCGTGGACGGCCAGAAGCACATCGTCATCTTCGCCTCTCGCCGCATCTACTGTGGGGAGGAGCTCACGTATGACTACAAGTTCCCCATTGAGGACGCCAGCAACAAGCTGCCGTGCAACTGTGGCGCAAAGAAGTGTCGCAAGTTCCTCAACTGACGCCTGTACCTAAACAACCTTACAGGGGACTTTTGAACAACAGTGCCACAGTGATCAGAGGACAGCCCTGCTGTGGGTTTGCCGCAGCACCGGCTTTGTGCCGATGTTTATGGGTCTAGTCTACGAAGGGCCACAGCTGCGAGCAGGGCCATGTGCTCCATCTGTGTTTCTGCTGCTGGTGTTGACCACAGGAGAGACAGCAGCTGTTGGTCGTACTGTATATGCAGGAAGGGCCATTATGGAGGACGGGCCATTTGTAGAAATACCAACATATTGTGCCTCCTTATGTCTCATTTTCATTTGGCACTCAGAGGTGAGTCAGAAAGTCAGAAAGTTACCCCTTCATTTTTTTTTATTTATTTATTTTTTTACATTGGCCCATCCTCCTTAATTTTCTAAATATTTTGATCTACACTGAGATGTGAACACAGAAGGAAAAAAAAAATCAAAGAACTTGGTTCAATTTTACACCAAAGTGCAATTTGTAGAAGGGACTTGTAACAGTAATTTTGCTAAAGGAAAAAAATTAGAAACTTGTTAAAATTTCTTTTTTATTTCGATCTAAGTGTCAGCTGTTATTGATGCACATCTCCCCGTCTGAATGTGCCCTGATGCCTTCAGAGCTGTTGTGATTTACTGGAACCTTCCCCTATG
>VOQJ01034056.1:9338-40600 GCA_015052665.1 Apistogramma diplotaenia | reverse complement strand
ATAAGCGGTTGAGAATGGATGGATGGATGGATGGATGGAAATCTTACACTAATATATTCATTTTCTTAGTCTAATTTCGTTTAGGCGAACTCACAGTTTATTGGCTCTATTCACTAGATTTAGAGAGCTCTTAGTAAAAGAGAAAAATATAGAATTGCTTGCACCTTGCAGATTTCCACATACTACAGTGAAATATTTGGAGGTCAAATTCAGTTCAGTTTAGATTTATATATATTGTGCCAGTTCAAAACAACAGTTGCTTCAAGGTGTTTAATGATGCAAGATGAACCCCCTACCTTATTAGAGAAAGAAATGCAATGACCAGTCAATCCCCTTGGATAGAATAGAATAGAATAGCCTCTATTGTCATTATACAGCTGTACAATGAAATTGGCAACTGTACTTCAGTTGATTTTCCCTGGTGATACGTGAAAATGTCCATTTCTAAGGTTAACGAAGAGGTTAAGTTTTCAAACATACAAAATCACGCTATCACATCTACCCCATTATTTATAATAGATTAAAATATTTTGTAGCCTGTGGGGATTTCTTACACCTGGCCTACGTGAGACAAGTGTAATCTAGTGCTAAAGATAGATTTAGCAGACACATATGATTGTAATTTGAAAACACTTAAATGTAAATGAGACCTCATTCCTCATTAATCACCAAGTATTTTCCTTGTTGTTACAATTTTAAAAAAATCCTTCAATGAAAAGTCTTTCTGTAAATCCACAGGAATTCGAGCTCAGGGAATGATTTATGAATGATGTGAATTATATCTACTGTACGTATGAGATGGCATTTACAGTCACCACGTTAGCCGGGTTGGATATGGGAGACTTTGATTTTGGTTAGTTTTCTCCAGTTTCTGTGTGAGAAAATGGACTGAAAAGAGCAGAGTCAGGGTTAAAAAAAAGTGAAACCTGGGCTATTCATGCTTTTAAAAAATTCCTCCACAGCTTGTATCGTACACTTTGCATCCAAAAACAATATGAAGATCATTATTCTTCCCTTGACCTTAAAAGCGTAATAACAAAACTCAATCTGGCCTCATGAGAGAAGAAAATTGATCCTGTCTGTAAGCTGACCACAACACAGTCAATCTGTTCCCCATATGGAAGACCTAATGTACTGTATGTATGCAGTTTGAGCAACAACAATCGAGGCTGTTTTCTCTCAGCAAGCATCACATTGGATCAAAGCTGGAATAAGAACGGACAAACAACATGACAAGTGGTGCCAACAGATGGAGAGGTGTGAGGGGAGAGCTTCAGAGGCCGAACGGCTGACTGACTGACCCCTTCGGCAGCAAAATCCACCTGGCAAAGAGAGGCAGGCAGACAGAAGTGAATGCGCTTCTCAGTCTTAGTGGGAAATTGCCACCATCTGAACAAACAAACAAACAATCAGTTTCCTTCCTCGCTCAGCAGGACAGAAACTTCAAAACTGTCTGGATTGAGCACAAACCTATAAAGGCATGTGCAGTGGGTTTTACATGGTGAGAGACAGTTTTTTAAAAGGTGCCTTCATCATAAAAAAAACCAAAACATCAAAGTTGGAAATCAAATTAAAGGCAGTGTGAATGTCAGACTTCAGTGGATCTGGTGAATGAATTTAAAGATGAGCAGATGTAAAAGAAACAATATGGGTAAAAATAGCTTTTGGGTGGCAAACTTATGGCCCATAGGCTTGAAATGGCCTGCAGTCTGGTCCTCTGGAAAGCTTTATAAAATTTGAAAAATCTCACGAGAAGCATTCACTGTACTTTGACCCGGACGTTAGGCTTTGTTTTAAGTGGTTAAAATGGATCGCACCATTACACTGGCTGTCAGAACTGTTCAGTTGATCCAAGTCTGAATTTTTTAAGCCCCCTAAGAAAAAAAAATGAAAGTGAAGCTCTCTGAGGTTAAGAATCTCCTTTTCAACAATATCCTGAGCCTAGATGTGCTGAATGAACTTCTCCTGTTTCTCCAGTGGCTGCAGGGAAAAAAAGAGCGCCTGGAGAAAACCAGCAGACGCACAAGGAAAACACGCAAACCTCTTCTTACTGACAAAGTCTGTTTTAGGCTGCTATGCTTGTTTTAGTGGCTGAGTACACTTGAAATCAAACTGGTCTGTACGTGGCGCATGAAATAAAATGCCTTTGACATCTCTGGTTTCTTCAATCAGACAGCTGATGAAGCTGAAACACTTTGCAATAAGGATGAACTTTCAGAATGTGGTTTATCTCCTAGTGAAAGCCCATATATACCTACTGACATGGACTCAAAGGGCTTCGATATTGTCTACAATAGAGTTAATAATTGTCATGTAATAATCTAAAACTCACATAACACAAACATAGCTTAAATATTTTATTTGTTTCAGTAAGAAGCTCTGATTTGTGCTTTAGTGTGACTCAAAGCGATATCTGTTTCCCCCATCGCTGTGTCCACACATACCACTCATAATTTAAAAACATCCAGTGACCTTATCTCCTGTTGTGAAAGAACCCAAAAGATTATCTTCACAAGCCACAAACACAAAGAAAATGCAGTTTAACTCTCCGGCGCATAAAAAGCCGCAAAGCATGTGCACGAGTAGTGTGACCTTAAGCAGCAGAACGGCGTGTCCAACTGCAATTTTTACTCACACACCATGTTCAATCAAAGACACTTCAAAGGCAGAGTGGTCATATGATGACACAACATCAAAGGGACCGGAGGGAATGAGTGAACCGACTGAGGGGGCGTACCAGGCATACGCGCGTTCTTGGTGTGAGACCAACGCCCCGTAAGGAGCATCCGCCAACGTTAATAACGATTGGCCCGCGGGAGTGAGAAGTATGGGGCCAGGCGGGGGAAGTAGGCGGGGAGGACCTCAAATAAATTCCCTCTTCGTCCTCAGCTCATAAGACCTGAACCAAAAGGCAACAGGTCGCTAGTGAAACTGAACTGCACGAAACTTCTGCGAATTTTACGCGCGTAAAGACGCGTGTGCTGGACGAACTGCGCGCGATTAAAGGAAATGCACTGGAACTGCACGTGCATTTTGGGTGAATTTGAATCCAGATACCCATCTCTCAGGGCACCATGGAGATCCGTAGCCTGTGTTTATTCAGCACTGCTTGTATAAGGGATCGTTTGCTGGAAGTCTTTGTGCGCTTTCAAAGAACTTCCCATCTATCTGCCCAGTCATAGGATATGCTGTGTTTTATTCAGACCCCACGCACACACGTGAGGAACGTTTTTAAGTAACAATTAGAAATGCAGAGCCGTGGTGTGGTGAGAAACTCGGCTGGACTGTCCGCGGTACGCTCCTGCTTGCTGCTACTCTTCATCCACCTGAGCGCACCGGTGGAGGCGAGGAGAGTGCGCGGCGGTCGGGCGCAAACTCGAAGGGTGCAGCAGCAGCAGACGCCTCCGCCGTTCAGGGAGCGGGGAATAGAAAGCTTCCCGCTAGACTTCACAGCTGTGGAGGGCAATATGGACAACTTCGTAGTGCAGATAAAGAACTTAGCGCAATCACTCTATCCGTGCTCTGCGCAAAAGCTGGACCAGGATATGAAGCTGCACTTTTTGAAGAACGTGTCCGTGACTTGCAACGACGGGTCACCTGCAGGGTAAGCAGACACCTGCAGCTTCTTTATAGTCTCTTAATGATCTACACACATGATTAAAGAAACAACAATTTTGTTGTTAATTGTTTAGAATCTGAGTCTTGGCGGCGCAGAGACACCCAACACGCGATCCGCGTTTTACTGCTGGTTTTTAGTTCCGTGTCCTTCATTCCCGTGTCACTCCGGATGTGACCAAAATGGATCAAAGGATCAGATCAGAGAGAGCGACGTGCACGCTGCAGCTGAGCGCGTACACGAGAGAGCGAGATATAGAAGGGGGGGGGGGGCATTTATCCTTTCCATGACGAAGAAATCTGGGTCTTCACGAGGTGGTGTGAAAAGTAATAAAGATTACAACTAATGATAGTTTTAAGGTTTATGCCATTTCAGATGTCATTTTTCCCATATTGGAAGAAATAAAATAGTTTCCCACCTGTGTGGATCAATAGATTATAGATTTTTACGCACCTGTTTATGTTTATATAAAACAGAATAAAGCCGATGTCAGTGTAACCAAAAGGAGCTTCTTATGTTCACCAAAGCTTACAAAGAGTAACAGTCATTTAAAAATCATACCAATTAAAAATCAGTCAGTAAAGTTTTTAAATTCCATTCCAAATTTAAATTAGGATAGAATATGGGCAAAATATGAATTAAATCACTGTGAATGAGAAGGATCTCTCCATATGCCACCCAAGCTGTCAAGCACTGAGTGCGAGAGTGTTTGAGCTGCCAGCAGCATGGTGAGTTTCCTCTCCATATGTGAAAAAACACCACCAGAGCTGTGTGGGTCTGCACACTACACCGGCTCCCGCAGTGAAGTGTAGCGATCAGTGCCAGACCTCTCAAGTCAGGATAAAATGCAGCAGCCCGTGTGCGGAGACTGAGTTTGAATGCATTCATGAGTGTGTGAACGCACAAACACTTTCACAGTGTTTTGTTTTGGTGTTCTTGTGCAGTTACTACATCAAGGAGTCTAAAGGCAGCAAGAGGTGGCTGCTGTTCCTGGAAGGTGAGGATAAACAGATGATTCAGCGCATGCAGAGAACTCGGTGCAGCTCTTTGTAACCTGTGTGTGTGTTTGTGTGTTGTTGTTCAGGTGGATGGTACTGTTTCGACAGACAGACCTGTGAGAGCAGGTATGAGACAATGAGGAGACTGATGAGCTCCACCAAGTGGCCACTGACGAGAACAGGTACGGTCTTACACTGTGTGCTGCAAAAATCCACCTCTACTCATTATTGTATGTCTGAATGCTCATTTACTACATGTTCAATAACTCCTCTTCTTTTCTGAGGCTGCCCAAACCGACACATGCCACTGACAGTCACTGTGACTGAGAGCCGACTGTAATAAAACGGCATCAAACATTAAGAATGCTTTTTATCACGAGCGAGCACAGCTGTAATTATCTGAACAAGCAATGAATGCAAATTACTGCCGTCTGCATAAATGACAGGCAGAGCAGCACAGATGAGAGGACGGCTTTGACGCAGGAGGCTGTCTACTAATCAGGAGGTCGGTGGTTCCACCAGTTCACCTCGGGAAGCCTCACTGGGCGAGATGCTAAAGTGTATTCGTGTAGGTTCTCTGTCATTCAGCACATGCTGGTCTTGGATGCTTAAAAAAGCAACGGAGCATCCCAGCAGATCACAGGAACGATATCGAGCTCAAATAAAATAATAATAGTGACAATAGTACAAACAACTTCTTTCGGCTACGCCCTTCAGGGTTCGCCACAGTGCCTCCATCTCACCCTGTCCCTAACATCTTTCTCTGTTGCACCAGCTCTGCATGTCCTCCTTCGCTACATCCATGAATCTTCTCTGTGGTCTTCCTCTTCTCCTCCTGCCTAGCATTGCAGCCTTTCCTCTAACTTTGTCTCCAAAATGCTCATCCTGAGCTGTCCCTCTTATATACTCATGTCTAATCCTGTCCATCCTGGTTATTATTACATCTGCTCGTTATTATTTCAGATAGTGGTATTACATTTGGCTATATTTTAGTACCTGCTTTTGCCTTCAGAACAGCCTTAATTCTGTGTGGTGTGGATTAATCAAGGTGCTGGAAGCACTCCTCTGTGCTGCTGCTGTAGAT
The DNA here is from genome assembly GCA_015052665.1 of Apistogramma diplotaenia. Classification (NCBI taxonomy): domain Eukaryota; kingdom Metazoa; phylum Chordata; class Actinopteri; order Cichliformes; family Cichlidae; genus Apistogramma; species Apistogramma diplotaenia. The sequence continues at coordinate 34,902 of VOQJ01034056.1, read as the reverse complement.
TTGTTGGCTGCACATCCACCATGTGGCCCTTCTGACCCACCACATCCCAAAGGTGCTCTGCTGTTGGATTGAGATCTGCTGACCATGGAGGCCATTTGATTATTATGTTCAAGAAACCAGTTTAAAATGCGTTGAGCTTTGTGATCAGAAGATGGGTACACTGTCACTATAAAGGGATAGACATGATCAGCATCAACACTCAGTTAGGCTGTGGTGTATTTTCTGTAACTTCTATAAAGCCTAGAGATGCTTGTTTGGGAAAATCCCAGAAGATCAGCAGCTTCTGGAAAGGCTCAGACCAGCCTGTGTGGCACCAACAACCACACTGCATTCAGAGCCACTCAAATCACCTCTCTTCCACATTCTGATGCTCGTTTTGAACGAGTTGCTGCCAGGTGATTGGCTGATCAGATATGTGCGTTAACGAGGGGTTGTACCCAATGAAATGCTCAGTGAGTGGATTCAACGTTTACAGTCAGGCGTGAAGGTGTTAGCTAGTTTGTGCAGATTTTGCAAATTCTCGGTACAGCCTCAGAGCCTTCACTTTACTCAGGAGGAAAAAGCACTTCCTCTGAATGAATGAGGTCCATTGGAGTGTTTGCGCTTCCTCTTTAGCTGAGATTGCACTAATCTTCGCAAGTCATACTCTCTGGTTGTTTCCCTGCAGCCATGAGGGAACTCCTTGTCTGCCTATGACTCTCCTCTGCCTCTCTCGCTGTATACGTTCACACTGGTGCAGCAGCCGCAGAGCTCCTCAGTGCCGACGTGTAATTGCTGACCGAAGCGGAGAAAGTTAATGACCATTTGCCTCAGGGGAAACAGAGTCAACAGTAAAACACAGAGCAGGATTAAGATTTGTGTTGAAGCACATCTTACCTTTACTTTACCGCTTTTAAACTCTATAGCTTATCCAAAAAGGGACCAACATGTCAGATCTCATCCATCTTCCCTCCTTTCACAGGAACGGGAATTTTGTCTCCGCAACCGGAGGAAAACCCTCACTGGTGGAACGCCAACATGGTGTAAGAACACATGCTGCTCCTTCTTTGCACAGCTGATGCTTTCTTGTATTTTCCCCCTCATTGTCTCAGGGATAATTACTCCCACTTAGCTGTAAGTGTGTGTGGATGCACAAGTCTGGGACTCAAAATCTTTATGTTAATGAATTAGCTTTCTTCACTTTTTGTTGCTTCATATGAATATTTTCAATTTGTGATATTCTCTGTGATAAACATGTGTTTACTTTCAAGCACAAGCTCAGTTTTTATGAAGTAACTGGGAATTTCCATGACTCGTGGGGTGTGGCTTCATACTCGGCTTCACTTGGACCATCTAGAAAAATGTAATACTTCTTACAGGTCAATGCATCAGTAATCTAGCACTCTAAAGAGGATTACTTCACAGAGTCATTGCTTTCTAAATTTGATACCAAGTTACAAATTTTATGCATTAATTATTGGAATTCTTTTCCATATTTTCTGTCTTAAATATGCAGTTACAGTGGTGGATATTATTATTATTATTATTAAAGAATCAAAGTTCATAAAATAAGGTTAGCATAGCTGCGAGTAATCACTCTGAGCCAACACTAAACACTAAGCTGCTCTCGAGCTTTGAACACACACTTGTGCTTGTTGCATTTGATTTACCGTCACACACACAAGTTGGCATTTTTCATCTGTGAGCATCAAAGTGTGTGAGCTCGACTGCGATTGCAGGTTGTGTGTGTTCTCCTGACAGTGTTGCTCTCTCCCTCCTGCAGGTTCATCCCGTACTGCTCCAGCGACGTGTGGAGCGGAGCCACCCCGAAGACGGATCAAAGTAAGACGCAGCGTGTGAGGACTTGGTGTGGGAGCTTTTAGGTCTGGTTAAGAGAGAGATTTATCAGCGGGGTTTAAAAGCCTTCATGTGTGCTTTCTTTCAGCTCTCAGATCTATAAATCTTTTTGCTTCCTCTTCTGGTTTATTGAAAACCTCATATTTTACTACATTTGGAAAAGCATTTGAAAATTTAACTCAAAATACAACTTTGTGGAGGTGGTGTGATAGCACAAAAAAACAATTACACGGGTATTTAAAGTGTTATCTTGTTTGCACAACATTGATATTTTATTTGTAAAAAATGATGGGTTTTTTAGGTCATAAAGCAGTCAAGGTGTTTATACAGTAAATTTTATCTCTTTTTGTTAACAAAGACATCGCCCCCTGCTGGCCATTGGAAAGAGGAGTCTTTGTCCATTTTTCATATACAGTCTATGGTCTTAGCTCTTTATTTATTTATTTCTTTTACTCTTTATTCTACTTTATAGTATCTCGTCTATACAGTCTGATCAAGTTCTCAGCAGGTTTTCCATACTAATTTCTCAGTTTGATGTATCCAAGTGTGTCACGTGCTCATGTTTATAAATAAACAATATTTATATTCTCAGGTGATTATGCATTCATGGGTTCTCTGATCATTAAGGAGGTAGTGAATGAGCTGCTGACAAAAGGTCTAGAAAATGCCAAGGTCCTGCTCTTGGCAGGTAGCAGGTGAGTTCACCATCCCGTGCGTCTCTGCTGCACTGTGCATGTGTGCTTCACCAAAGGCAACTGCTCCCACTCACCTCACTGTTTGTGACACCAGTGCGGGTGGTACAGGTGTCCTGCTGAATGTGGACCACGTTGCAGAGCAGCTGGAGTCCCAGGGCTATACAGGGGTGCAGGTCAGGGGCCTGGCTGACTCTGGATGGTTCCTGGATAACAAACAGTACAAGTTCACAGACTGCCTGGATACCATCAGCTGTGCTCCCACTGAGGCCATAAAGAGAGGCATCAGGTAAGCTGAAAACAGCACTCAAGGACACAGACTGTGTCTCTACTCACTTTATAGAGGACTATATGGTGAATCTGCCATTACTTATTGCTGTTTGAATGCATGGTATTATTTTACCCTTAGATTGCACTCAAATAGTTAACGATTGCAGATACAAGCAGGAACTGTAGGAGGGATGGATGAGAGATTTGATGCTGGTTTGTGTTCGTGCAGGTACTGGGGAGGACTGGTGCCAGAAAGCTGCAGACAGGCTCACGTGGGAGAGGAGTGGAACTGCTTCTTCGGATATAAAGTTTTCCCCACGCTAAAAAGTGAGTCACAACAGAACCCGAGCTTCTCGGATAAAGAGAGGATGGTGTAGCTTTTAAAGTCTGACCTGGGGGATGTTGTGTTTATCCCACAGGCCCAGTGTTCGTGGTGCAGTGGCTTTTCGACGAAGCCCAGCTGACCGTCGACAACATTCACCTGACCGGCCAGCCCATCCACGAGGGCCAGTGGAGGTACATCCAGAACCTGGGGCAGGAGCTGAGGCGCACGCTGCATGACGTGCCGTAAGAGATGAACACGCACACGTGCTCAGACACATGAGATAAAAAAATCCTGTTTTTCTGACCGAGATCCTGCGTTTCTCACTGACAGGGCGATGTTTGCTCCAGCATGTCTGTCTCATGAACTCATCACAAGCACGTGAGTAAAAATCAAACCCAGTTTCTTCAATTTATTTGACGAGTTGAGTCAATGCTAAACATCAAAGTCAGTCTGCAGCTACAACACTGCTTGAAAATCACATGAATCTGACTGTGATTCTCTCACCTTTCTGCTTGTATTTTGGGGTTTGATTTAAAAAACAACAACTTAAAAATCAGAGGATGTCAGCAGATCATAAATTATTTCTAATAAAGCTGACTTTGCTTGTTTACTCACCTTGTTGAATCAGTGTCACAGTCCATTAGTGGGAGAAAGTGGATGAAGAGAGAGCAATGACAGCCAGCTCAGGTGTTCTGAGTTTTTGTGCCAGATGGTTGAACAAAGTCATGTTCATGTCACCTAAATTTAGAACATATTCAATATTCCCTACGGGGGAAGAGGGCTGAGTGAAGCAGATATATTTATATTCTATTCCACTGCAGTCACTGTGCTAATTAACAGGAGTGATACAAAGTACCCTTCATATATGCACTACATACATGTGCTACTCTTAGCCTTATTTCTTTTCTTTGTTGTGCACCTTTGCACGATTCCTGCCAGTACTTTTAATCAAAAATTGAAAACGAGCAATTATAAATAGGATTTAATTATTCTACTGTCACTCTGGACTCCCCTTTAGTAATGTTTGTTCATTCTCATCCTCCCATCATTCTCGGTCTTCCCGTCACTGCAGACACTGGATGGACATCCGGGTGAAAGGCATCTCCTTACCCAGAGCCCTCCACTGCTGGGACCGCAGCCTCCATCACAGCCTCCACGTGAACAGCAGCCACAACAACCAAAAGCACAAGACCCCTCCCGTGAGCGGTTGCCTTCTGCATCTCATCGACAGCTGCCCGTGGCCGCACTGTAACCCATCCTGCCCGACCATTCGAGACCAGCTGACGGGACAAGAGATGAGTGCTATCCAGTTCCTGAAACATATGGGCTTTGATGTGCAGAAGATGGCTCAGCAGCAGGGGATGGACCCCAGGAAGCTACTGGGCATGCTCAATAATGGGAACTGAAACACATTTTAGAAGACTTGAGTGGAGGAAAACTGAGATATCCACCAACAAAAAAACCCCACAGAAGTGCCTCATGAGTTTTGACAATATTGTTCAGTTGGGTACAATCAAACCAGTGTTTGAGCTCTTTTAATACAGTCTATGGGATCACGTCAGATCAACGTAACCTGTGTATATACAGTTAAATGTACTGTATAATTTGTATGTGCAGGTGAGATTATCAGGATAGCTGTCTGGAAAAGACTGGAAGCCCTTCCCAGTTTGCTGTGGATTTTTCCAGCATGTTCTTTGTGAGACTTCGGTGCTCTCTTCTGCCAACTCTAAATCTCCAATCCAGAAATCCAACTACGGTGCTGCTGTTTCAACCCTTCACCAAATATGCTGCTTTTTTTCACTTTATGGAAAAGATAATTTAATGGGTAATATTTACTAATAACAATGAAATATTACTTTATTCTTCAGGCCACTGTTAAAGGATTTATTTATTTTTCTACTGAAGAGATCTTTTATATTTCCTTATGTTCAGAAACAGTTAACCACCATAAAATGTCTCCATACATTTGACTTTTTACTTGCATGTTTGAAAAAGTGTACACTTGTAGTGTGTATCATGTCCATACTGTTCTTCAGGCTGTAAAGTTTGTATTATGTTGTATTGTAGTAGTGCCCACTCCTTATATATGTACTAATAAATACAAATACACGCTGAAATATGACAAACATAATTTACTTACAAAAGTTAAGTGGCACTTATCACCCTAAAATAAAAAAACCCATACAACTCTACTACATCAACATGCTCACACCTGCAAAAATCCACCTTAAACATACATGTGTACTAAAATGTGATAAAACCTTTTTCCAGCAATAAGAAAAAAATTGTTCACAGTTGGTATAAAAGTGCTTCTAAAAACGAAGGGCCAAAATCTAAAGATTTCTCTTTGTTTCATTACAAACAGATTTGCCAGCTTGCTGCTCGGTTAGCTCCTGTTATAAGCAGAACCTGGTATTCGCTTCCCTTTCATGTGCCACCTTCATAATTCTGTCTTTAAACTCTTGAACAGTCTGTGCGTCTTTAAATACTCGAGTAAACTAATGGCCTCAATATTCATGTACATAAATAGTTTTGCTCCTTCTTCCTGCATCCACCAGCCAAAAATGAACATCTACTGCTGCACAGTGAGTTTGATTTGTTGTGTTTCCTGGTTAATATTCCAGTCTTATCCCCACAGGTTTACGCTTTCTGTGCTCAGAGGTTTGTCTTCTGCAGACTCAGCTGTCTCAACATGCAGAGTCCTGTAATAAAAAAATAAAAGAAGGAAATAACAGTGGAAGTAAGAAAAAGCCTGGATGTGCAGTTTGGTTTTGTAGCATCAGAAAAGCTGGCGATTATAAAGATAACTGACCTGACTTTTAAGCCGTTTATCAACGTTTCGTTTGCGCTCGTGGATGGACTGCAGGCGAGTGATCAAGAACTTTTTATCCTCTCCCTCCTGAAGAGACATGACAAGAAGATGCATCAAAACAACAAGAAAAAAAAAAAGCAGAAAATGCTAATACTGCATTAATTAATCAGACAAAAACAAAACAAGAGCACTGTATGAACACTTGGTGCCCTACATTTTGTATCTGATCTTGCAGTAAACTGATGATCTTCCTTTGACCGTCCACCACCTGGCTGTGGAAGTAGATGACGATCCTGATCAACAGAAAAGCACGAATCAGTACAATAGTTTAAAAAGACAAACAGGGCAGTCAATGATCTGTAAAGTGTGTGTGTGTGTGTGCACACTTACAAAAAGATGCCTGCTCCCACAAACAGGAAAAAAGGATTTTCCACCAAATATGTGTGAGCCTTGGACAGCACGTACAGGTTGGGATTATCTTTTTCCAGTTTTTCCATCCATAATTTTCCTGCCTGAAACATCGTTTTGAGCCCACGAAACGGACCGCACGACTCAGACGGCCTGATGCTGAAGACAGAAGTTCAGATGTGTGAATGTCTGGAGTACGTGTGCAGGTCAGAAAACAACAGATCAGCTATGTTCAGGGTCAGAAAAAGGTTTAAACTTAAATAATTCTGACCAACAGCTGAATGACCCGGAGTGGGAAACAACATGTAGCCACAGCTAATTATTGTAAAAAATTTAATCTCAGATGAAAATAACCTAAGCATGGATTTATTAGACACAATGACTCAGAGCCACTGTGCCTCACAGGCGCAGTGAGGTCATGTCTCTTCAGGAGGGAGGTGTAAAGTTATTTTCAAAAGATCCATCAAGAGATTTCCAATATTAATGCCACAAAAATGCATCACTACAGTCTACAAAACTATAAAACTCTGTGTGTTTGTTCCCATCATTCATCTCTCACACATACGCTCACATTACAGCGACCTGCTTCCTCTTTAAAGAAGCAGGTTCTTGGCTATGAGTGTTTCCCCTGAGGTTCTCAGATGTTACACTGAAAACAGCACTGGTTCTGGGTTACGCTGAGAACGAATGTGTTATGGGCTCCTAAGAGAGTGTAACCCAAACCCGTTCACCCTTTGAAAAACAGTTTGGCTTGAAGATTTGAGTGTTTACAACCACCCAGCCCTCTGACACAATGAGAACTACTGAGTGTTGGGTTGCTGCAGTGCTTTGTCAGATTGTGTTGTGCTGCAGGATGCTTTTGTTTGTTGCAGGGTGACTCTGCATTTGTGGTTTCACTGGAATAAATAAGTGACCTGCTTTTAATCATGCAGCATAAATGTTGATGTGAACATGGGGGAGGGGGGGCACTGGGGTTGCCAACGTAGTAGTTAGAGATAGGGAGATGATTAACTGCATGTGTGCGAGTACCTCCACATGGTGACTGTGACGCACACGGAGGCGCCGAGGAGGGAGGGGATGCAAAGGAGAGTGATGAAAATGGTGGTCATCTGGCTGGCTCTGTATGGCCTCCTGGGGGCCTGACAGTTCATCATCACACTGCTCTGTGGAGGGGAAAAACAAGCAAAACACAGGCTGGGGTCAGTCAATGCCAGTCTGTGTGCAGGGGGTGGAGGTGGGGGGACTGCACTCAATGTCAATAAATTAAAAAGGCAAGACAGCAGAGACAACATACTGTTCAAGCAGGATACAGAGCACTTAACTACACTGCTGACAGCTTTAATTAACAGTCTGCTTTGATTTAACTTACTGAATTATAATCTCTGATAGCAGCACTACTACACTACACTTAGTCTCATCCTGCTTTCTGTGCCTCAGTGCGCTGCCTCGTCCCACCTTCCACAGCCGCCTGGAGCCTGACTGGAGTTGGGGCCCAAGCCAGCGCTCCAATCAGGCTCCAGGCAGCTGTTTAATGAGGGAAGTCAAACTTCAGCTGCCCTTTCAAGTAAGCAACCTTCCCCAGGCCTCATTCTAGTTTGCAGCAGAATTTAAAGTTTCCTGGTACCGACATTAACTGCACAGCACCCCGAAGGCCTTTGTTTAGTGCAGGATATTTATGTTATTTCTTGTAATGTTTGGCTTTGTAACATGCTTGTTTTTTCTCTGTATGACGTAGCTGTAAAACAGTGAGAGGTTCAGCCGGGAAGAAACAATCCACCTTCCGACACGTCACACCGCTGGGAGTTTTTGTTTGTAGCAGATATTGGAAGGGTGCTCCCTTTTCCAAGAAAGTCAAGCTTGGCAATAATCTAGTAAGCTTTATCTGACCCCTGTGCCACCTAATACTGATTAGTATTGCTACTCTTCCCCTAGCAAGCTGGGACTGTAACCAGTTAAAAGGTGACCCAATAAATAAGAACAAGGCTAAATAAATTGAAAATAATTATAGTTTAATTTTAATGCCATTTTGTGTAATAATAAATAAATAAATATATAAATAAAGCTTCAGTAAGTGCTTGATAATAGTGGGAAGAATTTTTTGATTTTATGCATTTACCTTCTTTATGTAGAAGAACAGAAATAGTTTGAGGATCTGCACTGCGGGCAGGAGCGGAGTGAACAGAACTCCCAGCCTGAAAATCACAAAGACAATTCTCAGTCATCAGAAACCGCGGCAGCAGTCTGACATTTCTGTGTGCATATCTAAACAGTGAGATTTGTACCAGGCTAACGTCTGTCCATAGATGAGGTCCAGAACGTTTCTGGCGATATCAAACACTGGTTTCCTCCTCCTCTTCAGCACCTTCACAGAAAACAACCTGCAGGCAGCGGGAGGAGGCAGGAGTTAATGTAATAAAAGGACAAAATGAAGAAAAAAAAGATAAATGTGTAAGAATAAACCAAGAAATAACTTCTTGTTGATGTGACCGACCTCCAAAGAAACTCCCCAAACAAAGTGTCCAGCAGAGTGAAGATAAAGTCCATGAGTAGGAAGCGATAAAGCTCCTGACCCACAAAGCTCTCCCAGCACTGAGATAACAGACATAGTCACAACAAACTCAAGCTTAGAAACACTTTCTTCACACAGCTGTCTGCTCTGCTAGCTTCAAACTCTAATTCTCTTTTATGTACCTCCAGTCCAATACTTCTGTAATCAGGAGCTACCCGACCCAGCCAGTGGAAGCAGAGAACTCCGAGCACACTCACTTTTAACATCAAGTTCCTAGAAAACACAGAGAGAGAACATGTTAACAGCCAAATCCGTCAGTTCTGTACTTTCCTATACTTAATATCGCTGAACCGTATATAATGACTCTGCTCATACCGGCTGATGGAGACGTATGTCAGCACAGAAGGTGACTCGTAGATCTCCATCCAGGCGGCGAGGTTGAACAGAGCAGGTAACAGCAGGTTAATGAGGGAAACCACCACAGGCACAGCCAACAGGCTGGCCTCTTTCAACAGGGCGTTTTGGTAACCACGACCAGAATTTTGCTGCAGGAAGAAATGAAGGTGTGGAAAAGCTATTCAGTCATGTTACTGGATCCTAGCAATATTTGCAATCTGTACATATTATGGATGAACTAGTGTATTGTTTTTTTGTAGAGACAGATTAGATAAAATAGAAAGAGATAGACAGACAGAGACTGATAGAAACAGACACATATAAAAAGAAATCAAATTATAATTTCACTATCAACAGTGAAAGCTGGACATATCAGATGTATAGGTACAGATTATAAAAATCCTTTCAGAAATAGCATGCAAAATTTAGATGGTGCAACTATTGAGCGAGTCAGCAGATTGTGCGACATACATAAAGTATGATAGTGCACATGGGTCAACCTATGTTACCGATCTGCCAGTTTAAGGGACATATGGATCAAATACATCGTAGCAAACTAAAGAGGGCAACCTGCCCGGCCTCACCTGGTGCATAAACTCAGAGAAGTAGTAAATGCCAATCACACAGCCAACGGTGCTTGCGATGCAGATTGTCCATGCCACTCCGTGAACCATCAGTCTCCAGAACCTCTGGCATAAAGAGCTGTCCCCTTGCTTCTGATCCAACTCTGCCAGCAGCTCCTGGCGAGGGAGGAGAACCATGGTGTGATGGAGAGATAACAGCAGAGAATGCAGAGCAAAGTGACTGTTTGAAATCAGCACATTCCCATCACTCTTTATCCACAATGTGATTAAGCATCAGGTGTGTATTTACATGTACCTTGAACTGAGTGTAGATATTTTCAGACATGATTTCAATCGACTTTTTCTTGATGACTTTGAAATCCCAGGAGCAGAAGACCTTCATGGTCAAGATACTATTAGATTTGTTAATTCTGAAGCTCTGGCCGAATGTCTTCGACATGCTGTTGGGAGATCACATGGAAACAATTATCGTGATAGAAACATTTATATAAAAATCAGTTATGTCAGTTAAGCTTTTTATCTGTACCTGTACACGAGGATGATGCACGTGATGAAGAAGGCCATGCCGATGGTGAAGAAGTAAGCGAGGGGCATGTTATAAGAGAGCTTCTGTGAGCTGCAGTACAATCTGGAGCTATTCTGTCCTCCCCCTTCGTCCCTACACAGTGTGTGGTTACTGTAGTAACCATAGTACATCACCGTGTCTGAGAAAGTACCCTGAAATAAACACATGAAAAGAAACATCTTTACTTCTTAGTTTTACCTTTCTACTATGTATTACAGCAAGTACAGACAAATACATAAAACACGGTGAAAGGTTTACAAAAATGTGTTTTTATGTTTTAAAGATTTTAAATATGCGTTTTGGGACAACAACTAACAGATTTGGATAATTTAACATGTTATCTTATTTAGACTTTTCCTTGTGAACAGCTTTTAATGGCATTACTTTAGAATAATTTCAGAAGCGGCAAGAGATATTTAAATGTTACTGTGCAGTTGTATGGCATATCTGCTCTCTTTGCTAGTCATTTAGCATCTTTTGACTCAAAGGGACTACTTATACTACATATACTGAAACTCTGGCCATCTTTATTATGAGCATCCACCACTTTTCCAATATAGAGACACAATATTGCAAAAGGTATTCACTTGTCTGCCGTCACATATAGTGAGATCCCATTCTTAATCCACAGGGTTTAATATGATTTTCAGCCCACATCACTTCCAGGTTTAGGTGTGTGTTGATGGGAATTTTTAACCATTCTTCCAGAAGCACATTTGTGAGGTCAGACTGATGTTGGACCAGGTGGTGGCTCACAGTCTTTGCTCTAATTCATCCCAAAGCTGCTCTGTTGAGGACTCTGTGCAGGCCAGTCAAGTTCTTTTTTTTACAGACTTTACTTTGTGCACATGTTGGAACAGGAAGGGGCCATCCCCAAACTCGTCCCACAAAGTTGAGAGCATGAAAGCATGAAAATGTCTTGGTTTGCTGAAGCATTAAGAGTTCCTTTCACTAGAACTAAGGGGCCAAACCCAAATCCAGAAAAACAACCCCACACCATAATCCAAAGCAAATTTCACAGCCGGATTTGTTGCTCATGTGGCATCCTACTGCTGTGCTATGCTGAAATTCACTGAACTCCAGCGAGCGACCCATTTTTTCAGCAGCCTGCACGCCTAGGTGCTTGTGACCGTGGAGGTGACTGGAACACCTGTATGATTTGGATGGGTGAGTGAATACTTTTAGCAATATAGCATATATAGGATGAACTAAGCATGTTCTAAGACACAGACAATGTACTTAAGTGGTGTTGCAACAGTCACTGCAGCACACAGCTTACCGCTCCAGTGAGGAGCTCCAGTCCAGAGAAGGACCTATTCCGTGGAGGTAGCTCTGGAGGATGTACAGCCTGAGGCAGCACCAAGAATGCACCCGTGACGAGGAACAGGAAGACATTGAAGAAGAGTAGGGTCTTGAGGAAGAGGAAGTACGAGAGGACTCCAGTGCCGAAACGCCCACTCACTCTTTTGAGTGGCGTTTGCCACAGCTGGAGGGAGTGGAGGAAGGACAACCAGCTGTACCAGCCCTTCCTCATAGCCTGGAAGGAGACAGTTTGAAAGTCAGGTGGAAAAAAAAAGTCACTGCAGCAACACAAGGCACACGTGTTTGTGGTTTGTGAGAAGAAAATATGTGACATACATAAAGTCAAACGCTTGGGCAACAGAGCAATCACACAGTCCTACCCAATCAACTAAAACCTCTAAGCCAAGTGTGCTGTGTTTTCATGTGACAGCACGTCACACTTACAGCACACCTTGAACAAATCTTAAAAAAATAAATAAAACAATATTTTAAATGTTCTTAAAAATGATGAATTGGTAGTTTTCAGACAGTTTCGGACAGATAACAAAAATGTAACCATCTACGTTACAAATTGTGAACACAATTCTAAAGTTTTGCAATTTTTCCCTGCAGACAATTAAAGCCTCATGCTGAGTCAACTGCCTTTCACTTATTACTAGATAATGAATGAGCACCCTTACACATTTTCATTATGACACTATTATAGCCTTATGGCATAGCTGAAGTTTGATAGGCTTGTGTTGTGTCTCAAACTTTTCCTCAGTTCAGGAAAGGCCATCATTTTATTAGTACAATAGAATTTCTGTAGAAAGTCCTTACAAAGTAACAGTGTAAGTATCAGAGCTGAACAGTACACACTATCACACATATACCCACACTCCTCTGCACCTCGGTAACTTCGATACATTTATCTGCAGTTAAATTTAAGAGTTTCACTTGTGTTTCCATGGTATCACACCTCAGTTTCACCGATAAGAATAACGCAGCTAAAATGGAACTTGTAGCACTTAAAAACAGAGGAAGGAATGCAGAGCTTTGACTCAGTACCAGGAAACTCTGCTGTAAGCTTAGCAGTGTGATTTGAACCTCTCACACAGCTAGTTACATTTTTTAGTCTTTTGCACTTACATTAATCAATTACTGACACATTATAAATCAATAAGAAATAGGGGATAAATGAAAATAAGAAGGAAGGCTAAATATGTCGTGGTTGCGGACAGTTGTGTCCAACTTAATTTGAAGGTGCTCCATGGCACCTCGTTCTACTGTGATGTATGTTGAATGTGCTACGTGAAACAAATGCAAACAGAAAAAGTAATAATGCACTCGCTCGGGGTCGATGAATCTGAAAACAAAAAGAATTCGGATTCATTATAAATTGCTGTATGTGTGATCATCTTCGTGTAAAGTTTTGATCACACTGGTCCAACTGTTAAGGAGGAGATACCTACAGACATGCACATATCCACATGCTACAATCATTATAGTAAGATGCGGATGAAGAATCTTTATTCTCTTCAGTCCTCCGTGATAAATAATAAAACTGATATTTGGACAAACTACCTGCTAAGTCTTTTTTTTTTCTTCCTTGCAGTTTAGAAGACTAACAAATTAAAACAGTGTCTAGATTCCCTATGTGCATCATGGAAAAGAAACAGAAGAAGCTGAAGATATTGTGATTTTTCTGGCGGTAACTTACAATGATGATGTAGTATTTGAGTTGACTGCAACAGGAAAGCCGCTTGTTTGAGAGCGAGCGCTTTTCCTTCTGCAGTGCCAAACCCCTGTGAACAAAAACAATGAAGGAAATTTTTGACCGAAATGAAAAGAAGAATAAACAGAAAGAGACGTGTTCACAAACTAAGAAAAGTACTGTATGCATAAAGAGTTCTTACAGACAGACAAATGTAACCTTTTAAAATGCTCTAGTAAAATCAAAGATTGCACCTTCATATTTTTATAGCTTGTTCCATTTATATTTAAATAAATAAATAAAAGAGTGATTGCAGCTAGTGTTAGAAACCAGCTTCATAGATAAACATAACTGGACCAGTGACTACAAGGAACATACCTGAGTTCTTTCTTCACAGCCACACTTAGAGGCATTTCTCGCAGCATCCTCACCCTGTCACTTACAGACAAGATCTGTAGGTTGTTCACTAGATGTTCTTTCTTACTCACTGTAATGAACACAGGCGACATCGTTTACAACACAAAGATGTGAAGCAGCATCGTTTAATCAGAGTAATCAGGGCACATCGCTTGTCTTACAGCCTCCACCTTCTGCATCTGTAGTGTCTGCCTGCATGCCAAAGCCTCGTATGGATGGTCTAGCGGAGGGAGAGAAATCTCGGATGGATGGTCTGCTCTGCCTGCGCCTCCTAAGCTGCAAGGTCCTGTTGTAGTACTGAGAGATAATGGCTCCCCTGCTGCGCCCTGGCAAAGAAACGGCATCGACAACATTTATTTCTTCAAAGGAGTTACATTAACTCAGAGAACTTCTGATTTCATCTCAATCTACCCAACATCAACACCCATTCTACATTTCTGACTGATTCATAAGTTTTTCACAGCCTTGGGAAAAAAAAATACCAAGAAAGGACAGTGATCAGGGTTCACCATGACCACAAACCCAATGGCGCAGGGCCACTAAAAAGAGAAGTTGGGTTAATTGGTGAGTTGCTGGCACATTTGGGCCTGTGACAGTACTTCAACTGATTGAGTCACCTGGGAAAACACACCAGCTGAAATGTATTATCACTAATGAGCATTTATTTAATAAGAAAAATGTTTATATTAAAAACTAAGGATCCCTAAACTATTTGTGTGGATAGTTCAAATGTGAATAAAATCTGTGTTTTGGCTCTGATGCACTTTACACAGTGGCAACTACTAAGAGGTTTAAAGGAACGGTGTTTGTACGAAGATGAACTGCTAGATTTATAATTTGGCAGATTTCCTGTAAATTTTGGTGAAAGTCGGCAACAGCCAACCGCATCTCTTTCTAGCAGCAATTACCTGCAGCATGCAGGGCAACACAAAAGGAAGTCAAAGGATTTACTAAACTACATTTATTTTAGAGCCTTAGGCACCACTTCTTTTCACATTACATAAAAACATGAACATACTCAAATGATTAAACTAGCAGCAAGTCAAGTCAAGTCAAATTTAGTTCTAAAGCACTTTAAAAACAACAAACAGTTGAGCAAAGTGCTGTACAACACAATACAGTACACAACAACATAGCACAACACATTACATCAATAATGGGTAAAATAGCAACGTAATAACAACATTGATAATAACATCTAGATAGACAAATGATAAAATGGGTAAAATAACATATCAAGACACAGTAAAAGCCAGAGTATAAAAGTGAGTTTTCAACCGGGTTTTAAAAATGTCAGCTGTTGGGGAGGTCTTAATGTGTAGGGGGATTGTATTCCAAAGTCTCGGGGCAACAATGGCAAAGGCCCGATCACCTCTGTGCTTCAGTCTCGACCTCGGAATCGAAAAGTTTCATAAGCTGAGCAGACCTCAACGACCTAGAAGGAACGTGGAAGCATAGGAGGTCGGAGAGGTAAGAGGGTGCTAAACTGTGTATAGCTTTAAAAGTAAGTAATAGGATTTTGAAATTGATTCTAAACCTCACTGGGAGCCAGTGTAACGAAGCCAAAATGGGAGATATATGGTCTCGCTTGCGAGTACCAGACAGTATACGTGCTCCTGCATTTTGGACCAGTTGTAAATGATGAATCAATGATTTACTGACACCTGTATAGAGGCTATGCAATATATAGATTGGCGGGATGAGATGAAAGCGTGGATCGCTCTTTCAAAATCCTCGGAGCCAAGAAAAGGCTTTACCTATGCAAGAAGTTGGAGGTGGAAGAAGCTTGATTTGACAATGTTGATGTGCTTCTCGAGGGTCAAATTACTGTCAAAAATCACTCCTAGATTCTTTGCAAAGGGTTTTTTGAAAAGTTCCAGAGAGCCAAGGTCATGGAGGTCAGGGGTACCAAACACAATGATCTCTGTCTTTTGGTCATTTAAGCTAAGAAAATCTGTAGCCATCCATGACTTCATATCCTACAAGCAAGTTAACAAGTCCTTTAAGGGACTCACAGAACAGTGTTTGAGTGGCAGATAGATAGTAAAATGCCTTTTTAAGGACCAGTTAAAGCCCGATCTACTGGCCCAGTTGGAAAATAATGTTAAGCTGAACTCTGCACTGATATGGAAATATATAAAAACACAAGAGCTCTCTTGTTTGACTGGTTACATAAGTCGAACACACAATTGTTTTGTAATGTTTACAAATATTGCACCATGTTGCAAAGCAATCTCTCCCACCACGCTGACGCCCTGATCTACCACAGACAGGAAGCTGACAGATGAGCTGCTTCCTCATGAAACACGTCAATCTTAACGTGTGTGGCACCACTAACATCATGTTAACAGCTGCCAGATCACAGACCCAACACATGCTAATGCAGTACCTCAACACTTCACTTCCCTCTCCACTACAAAGGTATACTGACCTGCCTGTTTATTTAGCAATCCATTTTTATTCTACTGTACTGCATCCATTGAGTTAGAACCATTTTACTTACTTAACTGTATCACATTCACCTTTTTATATAGCACTGTATTATTATTTCTTTTTAAATATTTTTACTTTTACTACATTTAGATTTTTATTTTTAATGTTCTTATTGTATTACAATTCAGCTTCTTAATTTGTGTTGTATTCTATTGTGTTTTTAAGTGCCTTTATTTTATTGTTTTCTTCTCAAATTTTCTTTAATCATATTGCATTTTATTTTATTAAGCTCTTCCATTGCATTTAATCCATTTTGTTATGGTTGGTGTTAATATTTTAGCTGCTCTTCCACTGGAATTTACAAACTTTTATGGAAAGATAAAGGATATCATATCTTGTTTTTAAAATGGCCCTGTTAAGCACTTTGAACAAGGCCAGCTTTCCGATAGCACTTTGTGTTCCAGGCCTGTACATTTCTCAGAAACTTTGCTCAACTGCAGTGTTCTCGGAAACTTTATATTAATACGTTTGACTGAATTTCAACAGAAACCAAAGTGTGGTACAAGTTTTCCCAGCTTGATATTCCTCAATGATGTAGAAATATTGCAAAAACAAATTGGTTCAGTCTCACAGCATAGCACACTATATCCCGTATTACTTTTAATGAGTCGAGGTCAGCTGAAAGGAAATTTCACTCCCCTTCCACCCAAAAATTTTTTATTCTGTAATTAGATTTCAGGTTTTATTGTTCTCTCTTCATGAGTATTTTCTTGATTTTTGCAAGACTCACCAATGGTCCGACTGGGCATGGAAGACAGGATTCTTAAGGTGTCTGAAGACCATCGTTCACCTACGATGGGGTCCATTAGCCTTTCATCGTCGTCCCATTCCACATCACTTCCCCCCTGCCTCTGTCTCCTTTGCTCATGTCCAGGGCTACACAAGGGCACGTTGTCTGAGGACAGAAAACACAGAAAATGAAAAATCCTTGCACTTTAGTACAACACTGAAAATGTAATGACATTCTATCCGGCACGCACACACACACACACACACACACACGCACACACACACACCATCAAATGCAAACATGCAACTTTCTTTCTATGACAGTACCTCGACTCTCCTCATCCAAATCTCTCATCTCCATCAGCTCCAAGGAACTGGACCCATTCTCACCATGTTCTGCTATCAGCTGCTGAAATGAGTCATGAACGCCTTCCTCATCTACTGGGCTTCTGACAGACAAAACAGGAAAGAGGGTGTTACAGACTGGGCTCGATTCAATGGCTCCAAAGTGCACTGAGGGGTCAGTGGCCACTGAGTACACTACAGACAAAATAGTTTCTGACTCAGTCACCAGTGTCCCCATGAGAGTTGGTGGGCTGTGAGCCTCTTCCTGCACTGTGTAGATCACATTTGCACTATCTAGATAAGATTTGGGCTAAAGGAAAAAAGAGAAAGAAAGAAAAATATCAATAAAAATTGAAGCTTTTCTTCAGACATTCGCTGCTTTTTACAAATTTCTAGACCAGAACTTGCACCTGATCATTTTCAGATGAACGCCACTTAACTCCAACCCATAAATCATTCAAGGCTAAAAAAGCACCCAAGTCAAAAGAAGAACAACTGCTGTGTGTAGAGATATCAGATAATTTAGCAAAGAACCAATTTCAAATTGCATCTTTTGGCAATTTGTTACTAGCAGTCTGTTGCAAAAATGCCCAATTTGTTCCCATTTCTTTAGTTAAATATCTGCTAAAAATAACAGTTTGACAGGCGTAGAATTGTATTTTTGCACTAACAAGGTGATTCCCAAAGAGTTATTAGCAGAAAATCTGCTGTATGTGTCCTTAAAGTTTCACAAAATTGGACAACTTTGAAGTCAAAAGAAGAAGTAGCAGACCTAAAAAATATCTCCAGCAGATGCATCTGAAAGTCATGTCCTTAGAGAGAGATCTGGCCCTACTATTCTCCACAGCCTCATCAAAAATGGTATCAGTGGATGGGTGACTGTCCTGAAACCATTCTTAGGAAGGAAAACAGAAAAAAAGGCTGAGGTATGACAAATTACACAGGGACTGGACTGGTCCTACAGAGTGATGAATTAAAATTTGAAATTTGTGGTTCAAATCATCATGAATATGTACAGAAGAGGGGAGGACAGAGATGCAACAGTGAGTATGTGAGAGTCTGTAAAACACAGTGGAGGCTCTTTCATAAACTACAGTCTATAATTTGGGGAAACTTTGCATATGCAAAAATGTTTCAAAAAAGTAAAAAGTAATCCTTTCCTCATTCAGTGAAGCAACTCTGGCCTGTGACAGTCTCACACACCAGAACAACAGACAACTATGAAACAATGCATTTTCATGAATATGATCATGACCGTGTATTTGACATTGATGCAGCTATACACTGATCCATTGATGCAGTCATGCATTAAATAATAAAAGTTGATGCAAGACTGAGAACAAGTTTCTAACAAGGTTCTTAATTGTTGGAACAAAAACCAGGCTTGTTTCACAGGACCTCTCATTTAATCAGATTTCAGTACTGTGCCTGTCCCATTTCTATCTAATTGTTCAGTTTGTTTTGCATCCCATCCAGACAGACAGGCCGTCTGAGGTGGTGTGGGGGAAGTTGCCCTACCTGATCTAGATAAGTCAAAACTAGCTGCAGTGACTCTATTCCTCTTTAGAAGGACAGACAACAAGTTCTGCTACCTTTAACTTTTACACAAGAATGAAAACAAGCAAGCAGACAAACGTTCATATATTTGTTCAACCAAACAAACACGGGGACAATAAAGTGGAGCTTGGCAGCTGGTCACGTGGCTGAAAGAAAAAAAAGAAAGAAAAGAAAAACATATAGGAAAGACCTATGAGCTCCCTTCCCATTTACCTTCCCTCCCACTCTCATGGTCTTCATGTTAAGAAAAAGAAAGAAGAAGAAAAAAAAACTGTCAAACTCAAAACTAAAGAACTAGCAGGGAAAAAAAGCAAACATGAAACAACAAAGAGCTCTACATCAGCACTTACTCCAGTCCACCTTCCATAAGCGGGTGGCTCAGGTCAAAGCGAACATCTCGGGACATTTTGTTTCTCTGCAGACAGTCGCGATGTTTCCAGCTGTCTGCCTCGGGAATCACACCCTCGCCTGCTCAGACCTGCACTCCACTCCCACCATGGTGTTTGTTTCCTTTACCTGTGAGCAGAAGGAGGAAGGGAGCAGAAATTGAAGGCGGAGCATTACAGATGTGTTAGAGGTAAGGGGGGAGGGAATGCCAGCACATTTGCTTGGAATGTCATTGCTCTGGTCGTGTTACAGCTTGTCCTGCACAGTATTTAAAATGACAGGTGAGCTTAATGTATAAATGTGTGTCATTTTTAAGTTTTACTGCATGCCGTCAACATTCAGTAACCTATACAATGAGTGTAATGTGGTTGTTGCTCATGAGGGCGACTTGTCCTGAGGAACTTTGTTCATTTTGTGCAGCCTTCTGAGAGCCCCACTGTGATGCTGTTTGTGATGACGGCTGTGGTCAGAGTCAGATGCCACAGAGTCACCAGTGACATGAATATTCATGATCGGAGACAGACTGATGCATTGTCAGATTTTGCCATCAGACTGTGTGATGAGAGATTTTGAGGAAGCATGCTCGCTGGTTTCTTTGGATTTTACATGGACGCCTGCATCACTCAGTTCACTCTCTGCTTTCATTTATAGGCTACAGCTTCATAAAAACCTCCAACAAAGACTTGGAATCTGGCTGCTTTAATGTATAAACACAGACAAATAAAACACAGCATTGGTGGAGAATTGAAGATCTTATGAAACTGAAACCAGATCAGTCAATAATGATCAGTAAATCCTCCTTACAAAATGAATCTACTCCTACTTACTGCAGCTATAAATTCTGCTCTTTGTTCATAGATAACTGTAAATAATACTCGGAAAGCACTACGAGTCATCAGTAATGTTTTCTATATTTGGTGTCCATTTACTAAATAATTTAAATCCCATTATAAAAGCTTGAATTTATCTTAATGATTAATCGAGATGAGAAAATACAAAAATAAAATATACACCATATGTCACACCGTTTTAAAAGAATGGTGAATGTATTTCTGCAAGCCTTCTGAGTTGTACATCTATGGGATCAGATATCAGCTACACAGATAAGCAACTGGTCTAACAACATAGAAGAGAGTTTAAATTATCCCCACAAGATCCCTGTGAGGATGATCAAACATCAGATCCACTTCCTGTTTACATGCTCCCACAGCAGAAACGTCAGTTCGACAGAAGTCATGATGACTTCATATAAAAACATCTGCTTGTGGTTTTGCTAAGGATGTAATATTCAATACTACACAAGTATTTCTCTCTGTGGAGATCTGTTATCAGGTATTGCTCCGCTTACATTCATCAAGCCTTCAAAGCCCACACACCGACCCAAGAGGAAAACTTAAGTTCCTGTAATTCTGAGGAAGAAAAAAATCCCCGAAACCCAATCTGTTGCTTAACCACTACCAAGATAATTTTCCAGCCTTTTCCATGAGTCATACGCAACCCAGAAAAATCAGTAATGTGCCACATTTTTTTGTCCTGTAATGTTAATATCAGTCATTGAAGTGACCTATACAGTAATATTCACTGTGTTTGAAGCAGTGTTTCTTTTCCTTCATTTAACCCTTTTGGATTTTTTTAGGTCTTTATTTGATGGGACAGTGTAGCGCTGACAGGAGGGTGAGACAAACAAATAAATGACCACCCTGATCACTGCAGTAAGACCACGAACCTTTACTATATTGACCTGCTTAGTGAGCTACAGTGGCACCTCCATCCTTTACGGTTGCCACATTGGTTTTGTTATGAGCTGATAGTGACGTCGCCACAGCCCAGTCACCATTTTTCCCCTCAAGGAAACCAAACTTACTCTTTATGATCACTTTCATCTCTTCAGACAAATTCTGCATATTTAACCGGAGCAAATGTGAAGTGACAGCAGATAAATATCAGCCACTGATATCAGTTCATGCCATCTTATTTTCCTGCTATACGACAAATCTGGACGCTATATTAGTTTCTCCCTGAACGAGCACTAGTAATCATTCAGACTTGATGCATTGAGCCTGAAATAATCATCTGTATCACAGGTAAAAGTTGAAAGTGTTTGTTTTTAATGCAGTGGATCTCAAAATGTTGGGTGAAGCCACTGCACATGGGACGCAAATAACCAGAAGACAAGAAGCGAAACTAAACAAACACAGCTTTTTTTGATCATTTTTTTTCATTGTTCATCATAATAACCAGTAAGAGCTGTGGGGTGTGAACTTTTTTTTCAGCTTCTGATGTCAGGCGTACCAGAAAACATCTGGACAACCACTGGTTTTATATGAGTGGCACTGTGTAAGCTGCACTTCTTGGTCAACAACAAACAAAGAGCATTTAGTTTAATCATTGCACATGCATGATTATCCCTAAAGATATAAAATTAACTGGACCTTAGACTGGAGTGTTGGTCTTCCTGGTTGCTGCTCTGTGTGAATATGAGCGTCATACAGAAAGTTGGGTGGAGCTCTGCATATCAGCCCAGTCGCTGACTGAAGGACTGCATAACTGCATGACTCAAAAATGCCATCCCTCCACCATCAACCTTAATCCTTTTTACTGAGCTTGCTCTGGCTCTGTTAGGACACTCTACAGGACACACATGCTCTTCATTCCCCTCAAACACACTTTTCCCATTACCATAAAGTTTCCAGGATCGTGTTACTGCATCCATTTTCTTCCACATGCATTTTGGGTTTATTACTGTTATATAACTCATAGATAGATAAATCATCACTTTTCCAGGGCATAGAAACAAACAAAGCAACTTCATGCAACACTGAATAGCTGGAGTCATTCTCTATACTTTATCCTATTGTTTGCCTTATCTTAATGTCTAAGTCAAACTCTTAGTAAGGCAATCCTCCATGAGTGTCTACCCAGCACAGGATGCTGTGAGAGTGGAACAAACATTAGAAAAAAAAGTTTGGCAGGGGGTCAGAGTTGAGCTGAATCACAGCCAGAGAAAATAATCTGGAGAACAATGGAGGGGATAACAGAAGAAGCTCAATAAAGGGATGCTTCAGTATTACATTTTGGTCAGCATTATTAAAAACAATTACTCATGCACATTGAAATTTAAGTGTAACTCAACTGAAGAAAAATAAAGAAGTAAAATAAAGGAATGTGAACTTAATAAAAAATGGTCGGAAGTGGATTTGGGCTTTTCAGAGTGACAAAAGCAAAGCATGGGGTGAACTAAAAGATCACATTAAAAAAGCTAAATAAATAGCATGAACCTCTGGACAAATCCCACTGGAGGCTCCAAGAGGGGCAGTTTCACCATGTCAAAATGAGGACAAGGCACTCCACAGACTGAAGGTTTACAGGATAGCTCACCATGGAGGCAAGACAAAGATAGGGGGAACTAAATGAAATCTGTTCACCCTCACAGCTTTCAACAACTGCAAAGGGAGTGCTGAGAAGAGCCAACAGAGGCAGGAGGGAAGCACAAAGCTGCAACAAACATGGCAGCAAAGCAAAGACAGAGATTACAATACCTTAAAGTTGGAGTGAAGCTTCGGGAAACGGTGGCTTGCAGAGAAAAAGAGGCAGATTTGGCTTGCAGCAACTCTGATTAACTGCAAAGGAAACAAAGGTTGGAAACTAGCCATAAGTCGAAGAATAAAAACAGTGGATTATAATAGGCAACAAAGAATATGCGCGTGCAATTAACACAGCCAGGGATGCACACGAGCACGCGCGCACACACGTAGTCACACTGCTATTCAAGCCCATAACCGTCTCTGCTGTTTAATTCAGAACAGAGGGCACTAAATTATAGACTCGCTCTACAACACAGATCTTCCTTTAAATCTGAATGTTTCTCCCATTTGGAAAAACACCGACTGTCCAAACAATCCAGGCTGCCGTCGCACAACACACAACAAAAGCTTATTCATCTGAGATTGTGACCCTGTAATTACATCTGCAGGCTTTTCTGCTGAACACGCTCAAAGAGACAAAAAAAAAGCCGAGTCAGAGCTTGTGCCCTTTAAACACCAACTTCTCCCTTTGCTGTCGGTTAGCTTAAACTTTAACAACAGGCTGCCGGTTAACTTGTCTAAGAGTTTCATGAACTTTCACCTCCGAGTTGACCAAAAAGCGAAGTAGCAGCTAACCCCCCAAAGAGTCTCCAAAGTTGTTCACCTACCCGCTCGGTACCGCTACAACCTGCTGGCTCTTCCCTAACCGCTGTCAGTCACAACATTCAGCACGCGTAACAAAACAGCGGGGAGAAACCATTAAGCGTTGCTGGGTTTCTGCTTTTTCTACTTAAAGAAAAAACACATCGAATTTGTAAAAGATGCACATAAATTACTTTAATCATATAAAAACTAAAGTAACCTCTTACCATGTGACAATGTTTTCAAACGACTTATATACTCAGCAACAAGAACTGATATCGACATAATGTAATTTTGACCCCCGCAGAATTGGCACTCTTGGTTCAGTCCTATTCAATTTGGAACACTCCCCCCGTTGAAAACGTATATGAATTTATGTGCTATATATAAAGTGCTTTACGGTATTTGCCAACAGTTTAAACTGCTGCAAATACCTTGTTAGCCCATAATTTATGAAATATATCTCAGACATGAATGACATTAAGCTATTTTGAGCCAGGAAGAAGCTAGAATCTGCAATCAGTTTTTGGCAGTGACTTACATTTCTTTTATATATGCCACTTAAAATTGTCATTGACATTAAATGGACTTTTCCAAGTAAAATCTGTCCAAGAGGGCAGCAGCAAATATAACATCACTGTTCTATATGTATTAGATACAGTATCAGTGTCCAAACCTTTGACTTATACAGTACAAGATATTTTAGGTGGCCAAAATGCACTAATGCGGTCATAAAGAATTTGAATTTGACAGTGCTATTGATAACGTTTACATTTGATTTTCCTGTAAAAAAGGTCCATACTCACCTTTAATTCATCTCTTGTTTAGGTACAAATCATCTGCACACGTTTAAAAAAATCTTCACTTATAATCAAAAATTAGTCATGGGCTTATCAATTTTTCAATATGTCCAGTGTGGATGCCAGCTTTAAAATGTTCCCACTCTATAAACAGCCTAGCAACAGCACTGACACACGCCTGCCAAACACATGACACATTTTAATGCATCATATCTTAGTCAGTGCAATCTCAAAGTGTGTACCCTGTGCCTCTGATACAGTGGAGATAAATCAGAAATCAGGACGTGCTTTAAAAACGAGTCTTGAATTTGATGCCACCAAAAGTGTGTCAGAGCAAGAGAAAATCAACTCCAAGTGTTACAGTCTCAATAGAATTGAAACCAATGATGTTGAAAGATTGCATAAGAAATGACGCTCAAGCTCATGTTTCTTTGTAAATGACTGACTGGAAATTGCAGACAACTTAGTGGTCTGGTGAGTGGGTGTAAAGAGCCTTTCTGCTGCAGCACTCAAACGTCTGCGTGCAAATGGTGTAACACTTCTCAGTGCAGCTGATCCGTTAGTAACGACTTTCCTGAAAAGGAAGATGATGACTGTTTACCTCATTTCACTGAAGAGGCTGTATAAACGGAGTCTAAAATGTAATTTAAATAAAATTGAGGATTATCGACACATCAAACAACAGCAAAGAGCTTTGGCAGGGCACATATCCTGTTTTAAGCCAAAACCTTGATCACACTCAGTGAATAAATAACCCGACAAACTTAATGTTTGTCAGTCCATTGAGTTTGGCTGCATTTGTTGTAATGTGCCATCAGTCTAACGCCTGAATCGGCATCCTGTCATGTGATTTCCTGGGCTCTGATGTTTGGCCTCAGTGCGAACAGCTCTGACATTTCACCTGCAAAGAAAAAAAAAAAGAGCCTTTCACACAGAGCTTGAGGAACAAACACAAACTCCAGGCCAGCCATTCAGTGGGCTTCACTTCAGCGTGACGATGTGAGGTTTAAAGCAGAATATTTTTAACGCAGATTGTGGAAGTAGCTTCTTACTTCACACAACATTAAGTTGCAGCTCGGGTGAAGGAGCTTGTTGAAATGTGATGCATGTGAGAAATTTGGATGTTTCATTTTAAAGATTTTTTGGACTAAAAGAGGAAGCTGAGTGAAAAATGGAGGAGCACGAAACCGTCAACTTCATGAGGCTCATGTCAGGTAATGAAAAAACACAAAACAAATGTGCCTGTGCACCTGATATCTGTGTGTGTGTGTGCGTGCG
>VOQJ01034054.1:85438-97860 GCA_015052665.1 Apistogramma diplotaenia | reverse complement strand
AGAGGAAAAAAAAAAAAAAAATTTGTAAAAAAAAAAACAAAAAAAATTAGTTTTTCGGGGGGGGGGGGGACAAATGAAATCCAAAGGGAAAGTAACACAGAAATATATGCAAAATAAAAAAATAATAATAATACATTGAACAGGGAATAAATTAATAAATAAAAGAAAAATAAACCTAAACAGTTGCTGTAGCCAGATTTAGCTAAAGTGAATGGGAACTCCTATCCACTGAACGAAGTAGGGATCAAAAGGAGCCCATTGATGGGTCTGAGAATCTGAATCTGATTCAATAAACAGAAAATATTTTCCATTTAATTGTATTTACATATAATAAAGTGAGGGAAAATGAGCGGTATTCACTGTGCTCCGTGTCTGTAAAATATTACATAGAAAATAAAATAAAAGACGAGGAAGCGACTCCCTTCAGATCACTTGATTTGAACAGGATTTGCTACTGTATGAGCAGACATTTCTTTGCAGTGTGGGTGATGACACAGCAGCGGAGGGGGCGCAGCGCCCTCTATGGAAGGATAAAGGAATTAATATCAGCTCGTCTGGCCCAGTGCACGCACAGCCGGATAATATCGAGGTCAAATGCATTGAGCATCATGTAAGACTCAGTGTTGTCCATCAGTATAACACAGAGCGGCATTAATAGCTCAAAATTATCACATCACTATGAGAAACCGTCAAATAGATCAAAGATAATAGGCGGAGGCTGGCTGTCATGCGCAAAAATTGCATATAAATTAACCGATATGCACCAAAGGCCGGCCAATAATGTGTTATAATCGAAGCCATTAATCATTTTGACCCTTTAATATTAATGCAGGCGAACTAGCAGGCTTCAGATCAGGTGGGAAATCCTAATTAGCATGTTGAGTAGAAAAAATGGGGGCAGCCAGGTAAAGCCACAGGATTGGTGCTTTGATCACATTTTAAATTAAACTCTAATCTGACCCAAGCAGCAGAAAATGTAACATCAAAATGCCCCTTTCCACATCCAGGGGTTCAGAGATATCCAAGCCCATGGCCCCGTTTGCCTCCACCGCTGCTGAAGGCAGAACCATCCCAGCCTCCAGCTCACCTCAGACTGCCTGGCACAGAAAATGTAACTTACCTTGCACACGCGTTGCGGAGAATCAGTCGCTGCTCGGAAATTATAATCCCGTGAGGCTGTCAGCAGGCAGATGGGAGCGAAATCACAGCGGGCTGAATAACCAGAGAGCCGCCGAGCTGTGCTGACTGTACGAGGAGGTTCATTCAGCTGAATGATAGTGGAGAGTGAAGGCACTGACAAGTCGGTCAAAACAGCAGCACCACGCCTCCTGTCTTAAAGCCACCGCACTCTGCCCGTCTATCGCGCGCGCGCGTGTGTGTGAGGCTGAGATGAACATGACCACGATCAAATCACGACTTCCACATTACAAGCAAATAATGCGAATGTAATATTTTATAATTCATATACAAAAAAAAAGAACTGATTATGTTTTAACTGGACACCATTTGCAGGCTCATATGCAGCCCTGTGCCCTCATACAGATGCAACATGAACAATAAAATGCTTTACTGCTATTTAATTGTGCTTAAGTTACCTAATTCTTATGCATCACATTACTGGATCATAAGCATCAGTTTTTAATGTTGCAGTTGGAGATTATTTTAACTGCTTATAGACATTTGAGTAATGGTTTCTCCAATTCATGGTGGCGCCCAGAGAGAGCATGCAAAGTCCACACAGAGGAACCTGCAACTGGAATTGAACCCGTGACTTTCTTTCTTTTTAAACATATATTTATTAATTTTAACAAGAGAACAAGAAACATATATACATTGATTTACAAATACTCAAAATATAGACCCAGATAAGACAAAAACCAAAAGAACATACACACAGGGGAGGGGAAAAAGTAATAAAAATAAATAAAAATGTAAAAATTAAATTAAAAATAAAAATTTTAAAATTTTAAATAAATAATAAATTTTAAAAAATCTTGATCCGAGGCAACAGACCTTGTACTTACTTCAACCCCCCTATTGTTTCTGTCTGTACTTTAATCCAATTAAGATTAGTCCGTGCAGTACCGCATTGTCTCCTGTGCTGGCATACTGAGCACTTTAGTCATGCGGACTTGTTACAATGAATAACTTACATTTCAGATTTTTAAGTACAGAACACTGACGAGTACAAAGACTCATTGCTTCCAGATCTTTAATTTATTGTTTAGCCATCAATAATTCACCATCACTGATGTGACTGTCAATGAATCACTTGCAGTTTGTGTGCATGTGCAGGGTTGTTAGCCAGAATTCCTGTTATGGTGCAGTGTGTGGAACACAGGAACATGACAAAAATTATGTTTGTAGAAAGTATGGTAACCATAGCAATGAAGTACAGTGAGGCAGAATAATTTTCATACCAACAAACATCTAAACAGCCAACAGAGCAGAGAGTTAAATACTCTCTGTCAGGAAACAGCCAACAAAGAATGAAGAGTATTAACATACATGTCACAGAACCACAAATTACATAATGATGTGTTCTTCAAACATACAGATGGATACTTGTTTTCCTATGAAATAAAGACTAATAAGTTTCCCAAATACAAAGCAAAGGTCCTGCAGGAGCAGCTGCTAAGCACTTAATCCTCTGAAATATGAAGAAACAGAATGACTGGCTGTGTTTTGATCTCCTCACAGCCTGTAATCCCTCATTAATTGCAAATTCTGGGCATCCACTTTGACCTGGGCTCAAATGTGGACTTCAGCACTAATTTATATGTTTGAGGTTGAAAATGAGTCCTGTTGTGGTGTCAGCATGTGAGATCATTCCTCACTACAAAGGTCTCTAAACACGGCGGAGTGTCTCGATTCATAGTGTCCGTGACATACAGGATCAATCACAGTATAAAGACGGCGTGCACAGGGGCATGCTTCCTGTTATTTATACAGGGAGCAGAGACGTTTCAGCTGCTGTTTCGGTCGTGTCAGGTCCCACATCAGAAAGGATCGAGCTGTCTGGTTGTTTCTACTTAGTGCGACTTTAAATATGACACTTGGCTCAAAGTGACTAATACCAGTAAAAAAAGCCACCAGCCAACAGCCATCAAGGATCTACAAGAATAAAGCCACAGCCTGAGGCCCGACCCCCGTCACTGCAAGGCTGTAACGCCTGGAAAAGCTGGCATCACATGCTTGCATGTTTGGAAGCATACAAAAGTGTGGCAGCTACAGCCACACTTTTCTCTTATGTAACTTTGTCGCTTGCAGTGTGAACACGGCATAACCATTATTGATGGACGCAGGCAGCATGACATCACTTACTGATTTCTAGACTCTACATTGGTACCTGCATTGTTTGGCCACCATGTGATGTTTTTTTTCCCCCCAATTCGTGGAGATGAAGCCCAGCAGACAGGTAGCAGCTATAGCTGTCTGTGGTGATTGGCTTACTTTTGGAGCCACCTCAAATGGCCACTTGAGTTTGTTTTCACAATGACGCAGGTACAAGAGATAGCCTCGCAACCTTCGTGACGGGCAGTATTTTATCTGACTGCTATACATCTGAATGTCAGTCTAATCACAAAACGAATAAGGGGGCAGGTGAAGAACAGTACTTCTCGTGGTTTGTGTCCACATAAAACCTAAACAGTTGGAAGTAAAAACAAATCCCACTTACTGATTTTGTAAATATGGCATCCTGCAGTGGTAATGTAGATATAAGGTGTCAAAATGAAAGCAGACACTTAGCTGGTACCTGCATTGTTTGGCATTCCTTAAATACCTTCATGCTTCAATGCTCTCAACATTATTTTACACTATCATACAGAACAGCTTGAAGCTTTGAGTCACCGCTTTGCAGGCACTGTGCCTTTATCTGATTATCTGAAAGAAAGAAATCATCGTAAACCATCTGCTGATTGTGAGACCAATTCTTTCTCTTACTATGTGACTTTGAGCATTTAAAATAACCCGCACTTGTCTCTGTGTTCTAGAACAAAATGTGTCAGCTATTGCTGAGACGTTGGGTGCACTGCATGTGCATGAGGAGGAGGAAGCCAGAGCGGAGCTGCCCAGTAGCTCAGTGGCTTGGCCTGTCAAAGCTGAGATGACATTATCCAGTGAGAGCGAGTGATTCAGGGTGTGGGAGGAAAGCAAGCAAGAGGCTTTGATTAATCTCTTCAATTTGGCCAAACTGGAGGAGGTGGTCAAGGCTATAATCCACTGTGGATAGTGTATCATAGAGGAGTAAGATAAATGGCAGATAACAACACTTTAAGCTGGGTTTTTTAAACCAGTCCTTTGGCCACATGTACTCTAGAGTTTGGTTTCTAATTTTGGCGTTGGGTCAGGCTTATCTTAACTGTCCTATTGTTTGGAGCATAAATGTATGACATTTAATATAATATAATAAACCAAGCATATCATAGTGAACAGCATCTTTAGAGACGCCACCACACGTTAAGTATTTTTCCAGGAAACCCAGTTAGTGAGGATATCCGTCCAAGACTGGGAGCTGGAGAACAGGACAGAGAACAGATCCAGGCTCAGCTGCGGCTGAAGTGGAGTCGAAATGCTCCTAAATATTCATTTGGAAGGTATGAAGACCACTCGACTTCATCATCCAGGCAGACAAATCAAGTACAAGTCAAGCTTGTTACTGATGTTGTTTTTTGTTTCTGTTCCCATCTTTAAAGAAACCTCTTACTGTGTGTTAGACAACTTAATTAAAGAACAAATTGAGGTAGTACTTGTTCAAAAGGTGCCTATAAATAATGGAAACAAAATAGTTGCTTATTATCATGCATAACAGTAGCCTAAGACTAATCGTCATGGCAATGGATAAGTTCTTGTCAGATACCTCCTGGTATAAAAATACCTTGGTGCCCTTCAACAGGGACATTTAGCTCAAATTCCCTGAATAACAAACCAGCTGAATAAATGAGTGCAACGTTCAGTTTAAGTGGTGAAAATTACTCCAGTACTCAGTTGTGTGAGTGATGATGGAAAATCAAAGGGAGTCGCTACGATGAGAACGATTTCATGCATCCCAAATGACACATTAGCATCTAATTCTGAGTGTTTCTGGGCCGATCTACCCCCACAGTAATGTTCGTGTCGGTTTTCCAAGGAGATCTGCCTTCAGGGTTGAAAAGATTCAAAGGATGAAGATAAACATGATGCGGTGCACATCACCAGACGGAGGGATGAAACCTGTTAAAATGCCACATGTTGCATTTCACTGGCCAACAAATATACAAGTGAGTTGCAAGCTGATTTCAGTCAAACAAGTGTTTCAGTATGACAGCTTAGCAGAGAACCAATTTGAAAGGTATGAGTCAGTTCTGACTTTTTATCAAAACCAGTGGCAGCTTGTTCTGTTCTGAAAAACAAAAAGCAGAATCCAAGTCGGTCCAGAGCAAACTGACTGTTTCATTTTACTTGCTGACATGCTGAACTTTTAATAACATCTGTATGTGTGTATTTTTCCCCCCTGAGCTCTGCACTACAAAGCTACAGGATTACAGACTCCCTTGAAACTCCGTTGGGGTTAACCCTGTTACACTGTTTTGAAGGTGGTTCATTTATTATTGGAGTTCACCAGCCAATGCAGCACACCTGACTTTCAGAGCAGAGGCCTGTACTACCAAACAAGCTCAGCAAAGAACAAAGTATCTTTATCGTCATTGCACATGTGCAACGAATCGCGATGGATGTGAACCTACTGATGCAAGCAGTCTAAAATTAAAAAGGAAAGTAAACACACACTGTGCTACACATACAAAAGACAAAATACCAAACAGTTTAACGTTCTTCTGAATCCAAACAGTTTGACATTCTTCTGAATCACTGCATTTTTAAAAATGGTGCCGTTTGGATGAAAACTGTTTTTAATCTGTTTGTCTGTTTTTTATTGTTCTGAACCGTCTACCCGAGGACAGCAGTTCAAACAGGGTTGAACTGATGAGCATCAACAAGAAATATGGACTCTTAGGAGAAACTTTATGTCGCCTGCAACAAGGCCAAAAGGTAAAGTAAGAGAAATCCAGACCATGTCAACACAAGCGGCCAAAGGATACAGCCAAAGAGGAGGATCAGGGCTGCACAGGAGAAAAAAACCAAAGAGGAACATGGGACTGTTTATCCACTGCTGGCCAACTGAGGCGTGGCAAACATGAGGCAAAGGAGATGCTGGGAAACATGATAAACACAGGTGAGAAAAATCAGCGAATGGTGGGAAGACACAGACAAGAAGGTAAAACGAAAAGATGAAGAAAAACAAAATTATCAAGACTCACAGCAGACACGTGAAGCAGAGCCAGAGGAAGGAACGGACTGGGAAGCACTGAGAAAACTATGACTACCTCTAAATTAAATCAAGACTTCAAAGAAAACACAGGGTTGCAAAACTGAAAGTCATTATCGGAATAACCATAAAGTGAAAATAGGAATCAAATGACTCAAGATCACAAGCACTAAGACTCGCATTAAACTGGAAGATTAAAGAAATCAAAACAAGAATACAAAATTTCACTAAACATCAAACACAAACCAAGACACTAATATACTAACAAATAATCCAAACCCAGTTACTGTACAACAACAAGGGATCGTGATAACTGAAAACATCACAACACGCATTAATGGAATAAGAAAACGGAATGACAAATCATTTATAAAACAGTACCATCAGCATTTTCTGTCCATCCTGCCTTGAGCTCTATTAATAAAAAGCTTTTCTTTTAATATTATTGTAGGATATAGCTCGCATTTAATGAAAATATCCCGACTTTCTACTCCTTACATTTTCAAAATAGGCTCATCACCTTTTTAAATCCATTGAGGTAAGTTATTATTTCACATCAGTGCAAATCATCAAACACTAAATCAAATTGAACCCAAATGGAGTATTCATCACAATCACTGATAGCACAATGATGAGATGAAAAAGGGAAAAAAACCCACATAATGCTCAGGGTTTAATGTGAGCCAGGACTTCCAGGAACAGCATTTTTGGTGTCAGTGTTAATGAACTGTGGTCACAGTCCATCAGAATTTAAGTAGCATAACAGAAGAGGAGCCGTTTTTTTTTTAAGTTGCAGGTCATTTCAAATGCTTATTCCCTTAATAACGCTTTCATATATTATATATAATGAAGAGGAACCATCATGGAAGGACAGGCCTGTGCACGTCATGTACCACTAGCAAACAGAAGAAGTGGCTGATGGCTGCCACATCTGTGCCAAGTATGAACTGGAAGTCCTGAAGTCAAAATGAGATACACTGGTACACCAGTTATTTTTAACTCCTCAGCCCCAACCGGTCACGCCAGATGGCTGACCCGCCCCGAGCCTGGTTCTGCTGGAGGTTTCTTCCTGTTAAAAGGGAGTTTTTCCTTCCCACTGTCGCCAAGTGCTTGATCGTTATTTTTCCTTACAATTAAAAGCACCTTGAGGTGACTGTTTGTTGTGATTTGGTGCTGCATAAATAAAATTTAATTGAATAAAACTCTAACCATAAATGGGTCATACGTTACAGAACGTGTCAAGAGGTTATAAACAACAGGTCAAAACAGGCAAAGCTTGTAGCTCGTAGCTGAAGGACACTCATGCCTTCCTGTTTCTCCTCACCTGATTTGAGCCATTTGTTCAAACAGAGGCCCGGCTCTCTTCCACTGAACTGCATGCTCTGCTGGATTTTGACTGCTGACATGATGTTGGCGCGATGCTGTACGTACGTATCTGTTTTTCCCTCTCTGATGGAGGGCGAAAGACTGAAGGAGAACATGCAGCTCTGTTAGCCCTCCAACCAACCTCTAGTATTAGTTTCCAACCTGAAAGGATTCAAAGTCATCAGTATGTGTTTTCCACCACTCTCTCTTTTTAGCTTCTCCTCTCTTTCTTCTCTTCCCTTCATGATGATGACTACCGTTCGGAATCTGAGAATCAATAAGATAGCACTCTGTTCTATTTCTGCCTCGTGTGATACGTTCCCTTTCATTTCCTGACTGTAATCAAAGCCTCGTTGCGTTTCTCTATCTTGGCAGCAGAGCAGTGGAGCTATTATCTTCTCCTGTTTATGGTGGAACAGTGTGTACGTGTGCTTTAATGTGTGGGTTTCAAGACAAAATCACTGCGAAGCCATTATATGAACACTGATGTTGGCTGAAATATCAGTTCCTGGTGACAACTAGAGAAGAAGCCGGGTTTGTGTTGCTGTAACGCACCATCCTGACTCACATTCTCCAGTCTCTTTACTGTGGTCTGATTAATGGTGACACATTGCTGTCAGTCAATACGCAAATCCATTGTTGCAAACAAATGTCCCCAGTCCTGTCTGTTATGTAACCAAACGGTCAAAAAGTACAAATCAATTATATTTTATTTGTATGGTTAAACATTTAAAAACGCTTTGTGGTTTTCAACGTGCATCCAAAGACGTATTCAGCTATATTTTTTTTAAGCAGAAACGTTTTGGCAGCCATGATGCCAGCATGGACTCTCTGATATGACACATCACGAAGGTCTGCCAGGGGGTAAAAGCGACAGCCCACAGCCTTCTGTGTGAGGAGTGGCACGCAACAACAGCAGCCCCAAAGCACTGACTCTGAATGAAACATACAAGTAGCCACGAGGAACTGAATGAATGGTTTATGAAGCCCTGTCTTTAAACTCAATATAAGCCCTTTTTGGTTTTTGTTTCTTTGTTTGTTTGTTTGTTTTTACTTTTCTTTTTTTGGTTGGTTTGTTACTTTGAAGCCAGTAGTGACCATATTTGGGTGAGAGAGAGAGTGATCCACCAAAACATGCACGCATGGTCGGTCTGTTAGCACAAATAACTGCAATGCCTGCCATATTATTTATCAGATAATAACATTAGAATACTTCAAAATGGACTAATACCAAAATACAGTAACATGCATTTTCAGACTGTGAGCAACTAAGTCTGCAGCTTTAGCCAAAGAGACTAAAACAGTTGTTTTTTTTAATGCAGGCTGTAATTTGTTTATTTCTGCTGTAAAGTTGGACATTTTAACATTGACACTATTATAGGGTACAAGTAACCACACATCGAATATGCATTAAAAGGCTCTAAAAGGCATCACCTGTACACTTAAGTCAAGCCTGGCAGACAAGTGACAGCTACAGCTGTCATTCAAATTGTCCAAGAACCAAGTAATTCATAATTTTAAACCATAAAAAAGTATAAATTGATAATTTACCCTGATATGACATCATCATAATGTGAAAATTAGCTATAGAGACCAACGTACTGTACAGTACCAGGCTGTAAACATATTTATTTATGCTGTAAATCTGATGTTTTTAAATGGCAGCCTGTGCCAAACTCAAGTGGTCA
The DNA here is from genome assembly GCA_015052665.1 of Apistogramma diplotaenia. NCBI lineage: Eukaryota > Metazoa > Chordata > Actinopteri > Cichliformes > Cichlidae > Apistogramma > Apistogramma diplotaenia. Next base: position 88,500 of record VOQJ01034054.1, on the reverse strand, counting down.
TTAGAGGTACTGCAGTTTATGACAGCTGCTTCCTCAAATCCGGTCGTTGAGTTCAGCAGTGCGAGTTAGTGAATTGTAACTCTCCCACATGAGATGAATTTGGATCCTGGAATATCCTTGCAGCAGGAATTCTGCGGACCTGCGGGAACTCTCATGTCTAATTCCCACAAAGCTCACTAGAATCAGCCAGCAAGCATTTCCACCATTCTTACATAACACTGCACATGTGCTGGAGCATCACCTGGACTTGGTTTGTGCTGGGAAGTGGACTTGGACAGAGAGCTCCTGGCTCTTGCCCATCATCACATAAAAAAGGTGGAGAATGTGGATTTACTGTAGAAATCCTGCCCACTGTTTCCAGCTCTTACACTTCTTTCAGAGATTCTCATTCCAGCTGCAGATGTTCCTCTGGTGCTCTTTTCACCCTGTCTCTCATTTCAAATCCATTTATTTTCCCTCCATCCCTGCACTCCCTAGCCTTCTTCTTTCACTGCTGACAAAAAGGTTAGAAGGAAATTCCACTTCTCAATAAAATCAATATGTTTTATTGCATACACATTCTCCTTGCTGTCCCCTGTCCTCTTGTCTCTCCTTTTTGCTTGACAGTTGAAAAGCGAAGATGTGGACTCTGTCAAAACCAAGTTTGTTCTATTTATACTGTGCAGTTAGAGCGGTTAGCTCTGCATTCAGAGCTCCAGGCCTGAGAGGGAGGGATTAAATCCACCCTCTTTCCTCGCTGCCAAGCAGCGCCGGACCGGCAGGACCGCCCAGCTCCACTGTCCAAACTCCTGACCGCACAAAGCTGGGGCGGAGAGATGGAGCGGGTGGAAGGAATGGCCAAAAAGGAGCTGCTTGACAAGCATCTGCTGTTGTGAGCTCGGCCACTTGTGAGTGAAGTGCAGGCTTTTCCATGAGCAGAAACATCTTTTCCAAACGACAAGGAAGTTGAGGTGACTAAGCTGTTATTTACACCGATGGTTAAAAATGAATTACAGTGGTCTGGAGTGAGAGGAAAAGCGAGGTCTGCTGGGCTGGAGTCACAGAAAATGCTTGACATAATGTTCATTATGCAATGAGAGCCTGAACACCCCACCCAGCTAAAAATGCCAAGCATCAGAGCTGGTGTAAAAGGAAAAAGTATGCATCATATTTTCTGGGCAAATGCATCTGTTCTACATGTCAGCAATCATTTTAGCTTTCTTAAAAGCTTTGATCAGAAAGAGCTGTGTGACAGCGTAATATCTACTGACGGGAGGAAATGCTATTCAAAGATAATCACCTGGGAGATGTTGTGGCAGGTAACCTTGATTTCTTTTTAGTGTATAAATAACCAAAAGATGGAGAACTCAGATTGCCTCATAGACTGACTGCATGATCTTCTCCCTGCGCTGAAACACAACTTGTTCCTAATGAAATCACTGAAGAGCATTTGTTTCTCCGCTTCCAACTGACAGGTCCACAAAATGCGCTAAATGTCACCCTGTGCATGACTTCTGGCTCATCCCCAAATACATCCCACAATATTGCATGTCTTTTTGTCTTGGAGGTTCGTATACAGTATTTCAGGAATGCAGACTGAAGTCCGATATGCCGGGGCCGAGCAAGCATAACAGAGGGCAGAAGCCTCAGAGAATAACACATACCCAAAGCCCGAAAGAATTCCCTTGGACGCAGCAACTGACCAGAAAGCAGTGCATTGGAAAGGAAGGCAAGAGAGCTGCTGAAACCCCAGACTGAAATAGCAAAAGCTCCACTGCTGCAAAGAACATTTAACACTTTGGTTATGCTCCTTCTGGCCATGAAGTATTTTAAATAGTATCAGCAAATGTACATCATTCAGAAACAGCTGGTTAAAGGATGTCGAGGTGGAGAAATTCAAAAAGAAATTCAAAAGAACATAGATAACTTTTGTTATTAAAGATACTATTATATTGACAGTGGATTAAAAAGTGCAATAGAGTTTCAGAACCACTGAATTCTGCATTAGAGCCCTCAGCCCGTTCTGCTGCCCAAATTATGCACAAGGTGTCCATCGGCAACAGAGAATCAGACCAGCCAGGGCCTCCACCCGTGAGTCGGGCCCTATCTCCAAAAAGAAAGGGATTGTGGCTGGGCTTCCTCTGAGCTCAGCTTTAATGGGCATCCACATGAAGTGACTATCAGCATACAGTATGAAGTCAATTGACATTCAACAACTTCAAGCGACTAGGAGGAAAATAACTGATGGTAATATGAAATGAGCTGCCAATGAAAGCCATATGAAGGGGTAATAAATACATTACCAAGGCAGCTGTATAGCTGGAATGTCCAGTAGCGACCAAAGCTTTATATGTGGCAGGGGCTTTACAGATAGGGTGAGGAGCTCAGTCGTTCAGGAGGAGCTCTTGTCCCTATCGAAAGCAGCGAGTTGAGGTGAGATTCCTCTTTGGTAGAAAGTGGAAGCTTCCGCCCTCATCAAAAACAAGCGCTTTGTTGTCTGAGTACTAATGCATTGTTTCAACATTCAATACAAGATTCTGTTGTGCTTTGTGTATCATTTATTTGGGTAACCACAGAAACCAGTTGGAATTAGATAATGCCTGTAATACTTTATATTATGTGGCAGTGGAACATCCCTTAAATATCACAGGTTAATGTAGAAGTTGAACACACCCTTCTTTGTTTTTTGTCTAGTTTAACCTTACTTACTGCATCGTTTTAATACTTACGCTGTGACGTAAGTGATTTAAAATAATAACATTTTGTCTTGATTTTATCACAAAATCACCAGTAGCTCCTCCTTTAATAACGAGTGCACTTCACTGCTCTGAAAAATCGTTCTTGCTGTCAGTAAGTCTGGGCACTGGAAGTTATTGCCTCCAGATTTTTAAGACCAGTGGTGAGATGTGGTGAAAACGGGATACATTTACCCTACATGTGTAGGTCACGGCATGAGGTGACCCATGTCACCACAGCAATTAAATTCACCCTGAATAAAACTTTGTAAATCCACTCGGGTTAAACTCAAAACCCTCTCAGGTCGCACCACCACAGCTGTAGTTGAAATAGTGAAACTTACTTTC
>VOQJ01034054.1:62874-85418 GCA_015052665.1 Apistogramma diplotaenia | reverse complement strand
TAGTGAAACTTTCTTTCATGTACATGAATGTTTTTTCTTGTTTGAGTTGTAAAAATAATAATAATAATGGATGGATGGATGGATGGATGGATGGATGGATGGATGGATGGATGGATGGATGGATGGATGGATGGATGGATGGAGGGATGGATGGATGGATGGATGGATGGATGGAAATTATATAATGTTAGTTATTATTATTTTAGTTGTCCCATTAAACATATTTATCAGCGTGTGTTCTAAATAGACCAGTTACCATAACAACATTATCTGTGGCTTTAATCCATGCTTTCCTTTTTGAGTGACAGTATTGTACTGAAAGTCCACAAACCAGTGGGTGATGGTGACTATCTTTTATATGCAGTCTATAACATAAATGCAAACATACAGAATGTGCAGACAGACACTTCCCACAAACTACCTGTGCTTGGTTCTCAGGCTACTGATGTACTGTTGTGTTGCAAGCATGCAGTGGCAAGTAGAGTTAATGTCTTATCCACTTCCCTTCAGTTGGCTGAAGGGGTTGGATTTGGAACAGGGACTGAAGATGTGAGGCAAAAGAGAGAAAACATAGACTACCTACAGTTTTGGAGGTAGTTTAGTGGAAGGTAAAAATGTGAATTTGATGTAAATGAATTGAGACTTGATAAAGAAGAAAATTAAAAAGCCACAAACCGCACCGTTTCCTCACTGGAATTCTCTGACTTGGAGCACACCTTTTTGACTAAGAGCCAGGCCAAGCACTAGAGAGACAAAGGTGTTCAATGCTGGCAAAGGTGACTGAAAAAACTGGTTTCCTTCTTTGCCTTTAAGGATCTATGAGCTTTGAAATGTGCTTGATTGAGGCATGTAGCCCGAGCCTGCGTCTGTATCAAAACAACAGTCTTTACTGTACCTTCCTCCTTTCAGAGTTGATGACGCATGCATTTGTGTGCGAGTGTGTGTGCGTGTGTGTGTGTGTGTGTGTGTGTGTGTGTGTGTGTGTGTGTGTGTGTGTGTGCGCGCGCACGCATGCTTGCACATGTCAACTTGTGTAATCATTATTCAATCCACTGTGAAACCTGCATACATTTTTATTGTTACTTGATCTTCCTGTGAATCCAGTTGAGGAAGTGGAAAATTTAAAAAAGAATCCGAATTGTGGGAAATTGTTCATTAAGAGAATTCAGTTTGTATGTATGCAAAACTGCACACGGTTTAAAGAGTGTTCATCATTTCTTGAGTGCAAAAATGCGCTTCATCCAGATCTCATGCCCATTTCCGTGCATCAGTCTCGTGCAGTGGCTGCTCCTTTGGGGAGAAACCACAGCTATGTCAGCTGAAGCTAAAGACAACACATGGACCAAAACAGGATATTAAAAAAGAGTTCACAGCTCCCAAACAAGCCCAGTCCGGTCTTTGGTTGGTGTTTACGGCATGTACTTTTCTGTCCAGGAAGCACATTTAACTACACTGTATAAGTGCTCTGCAGAAAGTGGACGTGGCTGCTTCCTTCTTGGAAATGAAAAGGTTGCACTTTGCATGCAAAGACTCAGCGCTGGTATCACATGATATTGTCAACATATTTGTGAAACAGCTGCGCTGGTCTGGGTTGTCATTTCACAGGAAATAATCTAACTTTATTTTCTTTTTTTGTTGCATTGCAAACAGGGGCGATTAGTAAAGTCACTGTTTATAGTGTGTCAGACACCATGAAAAAGCTTGAGTGACATCCCATTCTTACTCCATAGGGTTTAATATGATGTCGGCCCAACCTTTGCAGCAATAACAGTTTTAAGCATTCTTCCAGAATGCATTTGTGAGGTCAGACACTGATGTTGGACAAGAAGGTGTCCGCTCTAATTCATGCCAAAGGTGTTCTGTCAGGTTGAGGTCAGGACTCTGTCTATGCCAGGCAGGTTCTTCCACACCAAACTCACTCATCCATGTCTTTAAGGAGCTGCTTTGTGCTTTGTGGTTTTGGATCATATATTAAAGCTTATAGAACAAGTGCTTTCTATCTGCACATTCACACTCCAGTGAACACATTAGAGAGGTCCAGTATCTTTCCCAAGGATACTTTGACATGCAGACCGGAGCAGTCAGGGATTGATTAGTCAGTGATCTGCTCTACCCCCTGAGCTACAGCCACCCCCCTTTAGGCCTCCATACTATCCATGCACAGAGGTTTCGCCATTTTCCAGCCAACTGATTGGTTCACAGGTGGTGATTTGCACCTGTTGATCTCAAATCTGCTCTGGAGCAGGTCAGCTCTGCGGCATGAATTTCCAAGTGGGTTCACCCCAATAAAAGTGAACCACCTTTGCTAACGGAAAACCAGGGTTTAAACCTGAAATTATCTCACTTAATCCTGCTTTATGCTGCAGGTCTCTGGTAGCCTGCTTGGTGTGCAGCTTGTGGGTCAGGCTATGTTTGGACATCCGAGGTTCAGGTGAAATACCAGAAACAGAATGACACATATAGACTGTAACTGGAGCCAGCTGCTCAGCCACCATCAACCCGCCTCATCCCCCTTCCTCTCAAACATAAAAATCCACAGCACTGTGTAAACCAGCCGATATGCAAATCTGTGTTCATATTCTCAAGAGAGAATATCTTGAGCTTATTCCCCAGTCTCAAATAATTTCAACCACAACACTAAAAGCTAACCTGCAAAGCTTTACATAAATAGGTGCAATATCATATCTGTGCCTGAAAGGGCTGCTATAGGCACTGGATGCACTTTATTTCTTTGTAACTGAAGAAACACATGCTGGGAAAACTGCAGCAGTGTGGTCTCTCTCATTTCTCATTTTAACACACTCTGGTTTCTCTAATCTTTAATTTCCAAAAGAATCTGGTCTGTGGTGGATCAAAGAAAAGTTAGTGAAATGCTATGATTTGCTGCTACTTCTGGTCATGTTTTTGTTTATGTGTAAAGCAAAAAAACAAAACAAAATGCAATGCAGCTTTATGATTACTTCCCATTTCCTTTTTTAAATCTATAACTGCCAAACTGGGCAGCCGTGGTTGCACCTATTTGCGTTGTGAGTAAGAGCCGTCGGCCTAATGTGTGGGGAGTGTCAGAAAACACTTCTGTCAATATGCCCACTGAATGAGTCACTGAACCTGTACTGACCTTTTGTCTTGCACATACAAAACACATTCTTTGAGGAGAATAAGACGCATCAGAGCAAAATGGCACAGCTATGAATCCCTGTTTATTTTTACTTCTGACTGCATCTTCTAATATATTCATCCCTAACACTGCACTACAGCAGCGACACTCATTCTTAGCCATCTGTTTCTTTGTTTTGTGGTTGCACATGCTGTGTGACTATTTGGAAAGACTTGGATTATAAATTGTGTGCCACTGATTTAACTCCATCTTTTAGTTGGTTCTAAGTGATAATAATTACAACTGTCAGTCTTCAAAACGCATTACAAACATTCAGTAGCTAAAATGAATGTGGGTTACATGTTGCATTTGATGTAGATAATTATTGTTATTATTATTTTTAAATTTGCTGTAAAATAAAGAAATAAAGAAACAGGCATGTGGACCCAATGTGTTTACTTCGAGGGAGCATCTTCACTCAATAAACGATCTTGGAAGGGACCACCGTCGCCTAGCAACCATCTACAACAAAACTCCTTCCAACGCGACAGTGATGCTAATGTTAGCCAGCGAGCTACCTGGCTGTAAGGAAAACAAACCAGTTTAGCTTCATTTTAACGGAAACAATGGTGAAAGAGACGATTCAGATATTTGCTCGCATTAAACCCACTAAGAAAACCGTGGCGGTAAGTGGCTCACAGTGCCAAACAGGAAGCGTCTGCATGCTAGATATTTTTGTTAAAAACAAGTCTCATCTACCACACGTGGCACTTTCCCACTAAGTTAGCCATATATATGTATTAATTTGTGTTGTGCCTTTAATATTTGGTGGCTGCTGAATCCAGTAAGAGATCAAACGAACCTGAATGTGAGTCTGAGAGGCCTGGACTGGAACAGCTGAGCCAGTGTTTGTTTGTTTTATTTATTTAAATTAGGACAATGCATATTAATCAACATGTCAGCAGTAAGCATCAATGTAAATATACCAGAGTTAGCACAAAAGCTAGTTTGCATCCGTTGTCCTAAGGCAGGTAAGAACAAGAAAAATTGAACAAAATAAAGAACAGAAAAGAATACAGTTGTCATCTTCATAACACAAACAACAGAAGTTACAATAAAAATTGACAAAGTAATCTATGTATGAGTGCACCTCTGGTTTGGTGTTGTTATTCTTAAAGTAGACAAGCTAAAATAAACCATAAAGAAAACACTAAGTTTAATAAGTACTAAGAAAGAAGACAAAAACTTCATGAATGAGTTGTCTAAGTCATCATATATGTGGAAAATACCATATCATTAATCCGTGAGTGTAAAACCTCTGCATAATAACCTGCACTCTGAAAAACTGAAACCATAATGAGGGTTCCCAGCCTTGTGTTATTCATGTGGGTAAAGTGACCCTTTAGTCCAGAGATGCCGCTGTGTATTTTATGAATTCAAATACTAATAATTAGAGGTCACTATATTTAAGATGAAGACGGTGCACAACATTAAATAATCACAAAATTTTCAACAAGCTTGTTTTTACTTTAGTGAAGAGAAATAAGAAATATAATAATTTCATAATGAAACCGCATGTCTGTGTGGCAGCTCACCTGATCCAGGTTTAGATAAATAGATGATGTACCTTTAGGTCCTTTGTGAAATAAGTGATTGTTGCGTGCGACTGCATGTGTATGGATCCTGTGAGGCTGCTGTGATTTAATAAAAATTCAAATATTTAGAACGTAATAGAAAACTCTTACAGGCAGGTCTGTGCACCGTGGACAAATTGAGCACATAAACTGTATTTTGAGTGTTGGTGCTGAAATGTGGAGCCCATCCCATCTGCTGTGGAGCAGGAGCCAGGCTACACGATGGGCAGGTCGCCAGCATGTCACAGGCTAACACAGGGAAACAGACAACCGTTCACATTCACACCTATGGGCAATTTAGAATCATCAGTTAACATAAGCCCATTTACTGCACATCTTTGGACTGTGGGAGGAAGCCAGAGCACCCAGAGAGAAGGCCGTGAGAACATACAAACTTCCCAGATGGTGGATTTGATGGTGGACCTTGCTGCTGCGAGGCAACAGCATTAACTACAATTCCACCATGCACATTACAGTTTACAGATCACGGCAGAAAGATGTGAAACTTCACCAGTAATTGGGATTTTACATCTTTACTATTTAAAAAAACTCACTCAGAACTAGAAATGCGCAGGTTCCTGGCCGGCATTGATTCTGTCCTGAAACAGGATCATGTGTTTCAGTGATGATGTTTTACGAAAGGCAGTAGTGCAAAGAGGTTAGGTTGCACTGTGTGTGTTTGTCTTATGTGCCCACTAGTCTCGTAGCGTGTGGATAAAACCGCTGCCTTGTGATTTATGGCTCCTGAATCCCCCGCTGGAGGGCACCGGGGGGACAACGAGCTGCTGTTTGGATGAGTTGAGTCTTTTGTGCTTCTCAGTGACTTCCTGAGGCTCAGCTGGGTGTGCGGGCAGGCATTGTGCACTCTGTGATGTGCTGCGCCGTGCGCACCAGCATCTCTAGGGGCCTCAGTGTGCCTGCTGGTGTAGTTGCAGTACCAGGTGGTGCCCTGATGTAAGTCCCTGAGGGTCATGGCGACGGGTGCTGAACTGCCTGAAGCTTGTGAGCCTGATGCAGCTCATTCCCTACTGGAAATCCCATTTGTTCTACACATGTGCAAGAGGGCTTCTTCCTGGTCCTGCCTTTCACAATAAAAGCCCACAAAACTTACGTTGTGTGACTCCTGCATACTTACAGTAAAGGAGATAAAGAACTGAATAAAAACTACTTATATAAGTATGTCAGAGCAATTTACAGCAGATTCTCAGGTCCTAATACTACTGTAGAAATAGAAGATGCAGAGGAAGTTCAGGAAGGAATGTAGAGTGATGGGTAAATCTGCAACTTTCACTCTCTTTATCGCAGCAGACCCGCACAGCGTCAGACGCTGTACCATTCCATCTGTACCATCTCCTGTTCCGTCCTTCCTTCATTCATGAACAAATCCTTGATAACTTATTCCCAACCCAGAGTGGGCACTCCACCCTTTTCCAGCAGAGAACCGTGGCTCAAACTTGAAGGTGCTAATTCTCATCCCAGCCACTTCACACTCGACTGCAAACTGCCCCAGTGCAAGCTGGAGATCATTGCTCGCTGAAGCCAAAAGAACCACATCAGCCACAGAAAGCTGACACAAGTTCCTGAGACCATGGAAACTGACACCCTGTGCAGCAGGGATGCGGTCCAATGTTTTCTCCAAGTCCACAAAACTCATACAGATATAAAAGCTGTTGAATTCAAATAATTTAAAGTAATCATGTAATCTGATCTCATTTACAACCTTTGTTCTGCAAACAGCATCACACTCAGCATGATGAAACATGCCACAGCATAATCAGCCAACTCACTCGGAGTTATTTTGCAGTGATGTGCACATACGTTTACTCACCTGCTGTCAAAGGAAAGCCATGCGTGAAAAAAAATTTAATCAGAACAAGGTTATTAAAACCAAACATCAAAGTAAAGCATTTATTGTACATTTATAAAATTAATTAAAATATACCTGAAATGATCTCAGTCACAACCTGCCTGATGACACTTTTGTCTGCAGGACTTCTAGTCAACTCATTTTTAAAGGTGCTGTGTTTATGGTGTAATGCCTCATTGGAACTTCTGAACAATGGGTCCCTGATAATACCCTCTATACATTAGAAATTAAAATGCAGTTAAACCAACATTGAAACTAATAAAAATCAATCTGAAATGAGTAAACCTACTCTGGAAACTAAACTGATAATCACTCTGGATCAGAAATACTCCAGGTAAAAGTGACTTCTGCTTAAAAAAGCCTGTTTTATTGTGTGAGCACAGCAGCTGGTGGCAAGAAATAGTCCTATTTCTTTAAGGTTTTCTGTTGCACCCACAGTGAAATGGGAACAGCTACCTCCTTGGGGCTTTTTGAGGTTCAGCACACGGGAAGACAAGAAACAGCGGTGAGCAGGCGGCAGTGCTGCAGGCGGGGTGACAGTGAAAAACAATCCAATCATTTTGGTCTTATCTTTTATTCCTGAAACCTCGGGGACTTGTAATTGCATCAGTATCCATTGGAAACATATGCCAGAACATATGTCGAAGCTGAAAAGCAAAGGGTGGGAGTGTTCGGGTGACCCAGCCGACCTCCCTTTAAATGCTCTGTATTGGTTTAACGTTTTGCAGTTTTTCCTCCCCTCCCCCTGAGGCGCGGCTTTGGCTTTGGCACAGGTTAGCAGAGGTGAATTTGCAGGGCTTGCCAACACTGTGCGCTGATCATGATTGCTTGTTCAGTTCTATTTGTTTCCACAGGATATGAGCTCCATAAACTCTATCCTTTCATTTTCGGGGCTTGCAATGCCCAAACCACAAATGTCCAAACTTATATTTTAGACCTAACATGATATATTGTCTTTGTGTTTAACTTGGGCTGCGTGTATGGCTCCACATACCATAACAGCATGTAGACTGAAACATATAGAAGACCATGAATTCCTGTGTGGCTACTGAGCTGGTAAATTATCTGCCTGGGCTTATAATCTGCATTGTCCTGTGGTTTTAGGTTGTAGTTCTTAGGCCTTCCTCTGCTGCAGAACTGACTGCTGTTGTCTTTGGCTTCCTCAGGTGTATTCAGTGGACAATGAAAACCAGACAGGTGCCTCTCTGAAGTTTTTCGTGCCCAAAGAACTGGCTGATGGCTTTGTTAACAACAAGAGGGAATGCTACAAGTTCAGGTGTGTGAGAGCTGCACTGGTACTGCAACTGGTATTGATGTTCAGGTTCTGTTTCCTGAAAATATTATCTGATGTGCTTTTTCTTCTAAAAGCAGGAAAAGCGTGTTTATATGATAAGAAATTAGGTAAATAAATATGGCTGCATCCAGTTGTTTGGTGTGTCCAGTGTATCCAAATATCTTGGCTGGTGTCATCATGGCATGTACACTGAGGAAAATAAGTATTTGATACACTGCTGATTTTGCAAGTTTTCCCAGCTACAAAGAATGGAGAGGTTGGTCATTTTTATCGTAGGTACACTTCAACCGTGAGAGAGAGAATGTAAAAAAAGAATCCAGAAAAATCACATTGTATGAGTTTTAAATAATTAATTTGCATTTTATTGCATGAGATAAATATTCGATCACCTACTAAACAGCAAGAATTCTGGATCGCGCAGACCTGTGTTTTTCTTTAAGAAGCCTGAGAAACTGATTACCTCTATTAATTGCACCTGTTACCTGTATAAAAGACACCTGGCTACTCACTCAATCAATCACACTCCAACCTCTCCACCATGGCCAAGACAAAATTGTTGCTTTGTGGTTGTGTCTGTAATAAGAGTAAAATCAGCTACAGTATTAAGTAAGTACATAACATCAAAAATGTCCCCCTGAAAAAGAAGAAAAAATTAAAATCGAGTGAATGAAGACAACATGCAGAATTTAAGCTCTTAATGTTGCACAAGAACTTCTCCTGTGAATAATTCATCCCCCAGTCCTGTCAGTGAAGAGCCAGAACATCTGTTTAATGCTGGTAGTGAAAGCTGCAGTCTTATATACCCTCTGGGCAGGGCTCATGCCACGCTTCCAAGCCCTAAATTCACAGTTAGGGAGTCAGACAGCAGTGGACACTGAGAAGCCTTGAAAACCACACGGTCTTATAATAGCTTGTGAAGGTTCCCTTGGGTCCTTATAGAAATAAAATTTCCACATTTAACAGTCTTCCTGGGCGGATTCCTCGCTTCATCTCTCTCATCTTTCTGTGGGCTAAAACATGACGAGCTGCGACTACTTTAGAAAACAGAATGACCAAACTCCTCTTCAACTCGGGGAAATTAAATCTTGGTGCCTTTTGTGCCTGTTCAGTTCTGCTGTGGGTAAATTAGCCCAGATACACCTGCAGCATTTACAGTGCAGTGAAAGATTTTTGCCTTCTTTTTGCCTTGTAGATGAATCTTTTTGGTCAGCAGTGGCTTTCTCCTTGGAACTCTACCATGGATGCCATTTTTGCCGTTATTACTGTTGAATCATGAATTCTGACCCTAACTGAGGAAAGTGAGGCCTGCAGTTCTTTAGATGCTGATCCAGGTTCTTTTGTGACCTCCTGGATGAGTCGTTGATGCACTCTTGGAGTAAGTTTCATAGGTTGGCCACTCCTGGGAAGATTCACCACTGTTCCAAGTTTTCTCCATTTGTGGATGATGCACTGTATTTTGCTGGAGTCTCAAAACCTCGGAAAATGATTCGTAACCCTTTCAGATCGATAGATGTTAGTGACTTTGTTTATCCTCTGAGTCTTGATCGTGGCATTTTTTTAAAGATCTTTTAGCCTACTTCGCTTTGTCAGACAGGTTCTATTTAAGAGATTTCTTGACTCAACAGGTCTGGCAATAATCAGGTCTGGGTGTGGCTGGTGAAGTTGAACTTAGCTTTCTGAAAATGTGGTTAATCACAGTTAATTCATTATTTTTCAAAGGTGGCAATTGCATTTCCACATAGGGTCAGGTGGGTGTGGGTGTTTTTTACCCTCAAAAAATGAAGTTATAATTTAAAAACTGCATTTGTGTTTAATCAGGTTATCTTTGTCTAATATTAAAATTGGTTTAATCTGAATGTGTGATAAATATGGAAAGAGAACAGGAAGGGGTTTGACTCTGGGGTAAAACGGTGGATTAATTTTCCATTTTGCGAACTGTATCATGGTGGTACCACAATTTTTCCCTCTCGCTTTTTTTCCAGGTTCCAGAAAGTGTTTGATCAGACCATCAAACAAGAAGAAATCTTTGAAAACATCGCTAAACCAGTTGCAGACAGGTAAACACTGAGTGGACCTGGCATGTTAAGCACACATTAGGTCATTTTTGAAAAATTTAGAAAGTTTATTTATTGCTTTGTTATTTACAAACTGCTCGGCTGTTTAAGATTCATAATGGGTGGAAAGGTGTGTGTGTGTGTGTAAAGTGCTGTTATAGTAAAGTCAGTGAACAAGTGTGTGAAGCTTAATGTGTCTAGCTTGAACTGTGTGCATCTGTGGTGTGAGTTTGAGGGTCCTCATTGAAATCATTCTCAAGTTATTACGTTGACAAGATTGTCTGAAAAATCTTGCCTTTACACTTAAGTCAAGGTCGCCGAGATTTGAATTCCTCAAAGATTTTTACCTGATGCATCTGTAGTGTGAAGTTGAACATAATAAACAGCTGAGCTAAAAAAAAATGTGACCTTACTCCATGCTCTCAGAAAGGAAACTATGATCAATGTCAGCCGAAACAACAACAACAAAAACAGCAAATCCAACCTCAACCTGTCTTTCGCCTAGCTAATCTTAGCTAACACCAGCAGGCCTGCTAGCACAGACATTTTTCAGCCACTATCTCACATAGCAAAATACTAGCTTAAATAGATAAGGTTGGCTAACTGATTCAGACATTTTTAAATTGTCAAGTGTTAATCATTTAATGGCACAAAGCAAAGTGACATATAATATTTATTTTCAGCAACAGTAGCAAACAGTGGTGAGTTAGCTAGCTGTACCTTGGTATGTATCTGAAACGGATATCTTCATCATGTCCAAGTAAACTTTGTTATCATTGTACTCATACACAGGTATACAGATAACTTTGAAACCACAGCCATCACTGTCCACCTGTGCTCTGCAGTGCTCCTCTCTGCACACTGAGGCCACACAGGCTTCAGCCGGCCTTGTTGACAAGAAGTCAGTACAACTTAAGATGTAAATGAAGGGTGTCTGTGATTTTTGGCATGCTTTACATGCTTAAACCACTAAGTGGATGGAGCTGGCAGGCAAGATGGCACACTGTGCCATCATGAATGTAAGACTATTTTCAAGCCACAATACAGAGCTTTACTGTAAACTGCAGCTGGTTCGTTGACTCATAATATGAATCTGTTCACCAACAGGGCTCGTTATTTCATCAGTACTGTTCAATTTAATAGACCAAGGGCTTCCTTGGGCCTGTTCGTAAATATGTTTATTATCATTTACATATTTCAGGCTCATGCTACTTTAGAAGCCAAGTTACTAGAATCAGATAAGTAGTGGCCAGATACTAATCCAGTAACTTAATATGCATTTTAATATCCTCTTAAAAATAAAGCTGAAGTAGGCGAGCAGAGTACAGTCCGACTGATATAGGATTTTTAAGACCGGTACCAATATTTGGTGATTTAAAAATCAGATATATTGGCCGATATTGTTTTCTTTCCCACACATAAACATAATTCCCTAACATTTGTTGTGTGTAGTTTTTTGAGTCCTAAGATAAAATCACAGTGCAGTTTAATTGTCTAAACAACTAATGGATTATGTGTTCATGCTTTGCCTGAACCTGTTGCAGAGTACCTGCTGGAGCACAAAGTATGCAACATCAACACTTATAACATTGTTGATGGGTGTTTTTTTTTCCGTCTCTTTACTTTTTAAATTTTCATTTATCAGCCAATATAATTGCCAATATATTGGTAAATAGCTAACATAGGTTCATATATTGGCCTCACTGATGTATTGGTGGGGATTTTGAGCAGAGTAAAACTGAAATTTCACTGACCTGGTCACAATAAGAATTTGTAGTGTTGCCAGAAGTAATAGACTCAAGAAATATGAATATTATTGAGTTGTTTTCTTTTTTAAATTATTTAAAATTTTATTAGTAACCCGATTTGTACACGTCAAAAAGAAAATGAAAAGCAACATTCGTCTAACTTAAAAGTGTATGTTCTTTGACCTATCTGCAAATGCATGTATGCCCTTCTGAGTAAAACTATTTTAAAAAAAACAATATCAGTAAATAAATATTAGTTTTATGGATAAGAAAAAAATAGAAGAAGTTAGTAAAAAACAGAAAAAATGAGATCATCTGATATCAGTCTTTAATTTAAATAATGATCATGTATTCAGGAAATAACCCTATTTATTGGCTTTATATACTATTTTACCATCTCCCACAGTGCCGATTTGTATCTCAGTGATAAAATGAAGTTTCTTGTTCCTCTAAAATGCCTTTAAACATGAACTATGTTGGATAGAACTTTGCCCCCTGCACACACTGACATTCACCACAGAAAAACAGCACACAAGTTGGAATTTACTTGGAATTTCCTGTCATCAAATGTAAGTTATGTTGTTATTTTTATGTGAACAAGATTCTTTCTCTACCCTGTCGAACCCTGTCCTCCTGGTTCCGTTTAGTTCATACCATCAGTTGTCTTAATCACTATAGGATCTATTTGTGGACTCGCACAAGTGTTTTTAATTATCTTTGCCATTAGCAGACATATAAACAGCACAGTCAGATGTCTGGATGTGGATGCATTTGACCTGACTCACACAGGTTATTAGGTTGCTCTCCCCACGCAACCTTTCGACAGTTTCTTCTGCGTTCATGCATATGGGAAAAATCAGGTTAAAAGATATGGTCACAGCTTGGCTTTGTCTTGCTGTATCAGTTTCAGATTACTGTCTTCTAGTTGTTTAGTCTTTGATCTGATATCAAGAAAATCCATTTGCAAGTGTCGCCACACAACAGCTAATGTTAGCCGCTTGCCAATTGAGTGATGGTGAACAGTTAAGCCTGAACTAGACCTCTACCTCGGGTCTTTGTGGGACATCACCTCTGAATCCTGACCCTAATCACAATCCTTTTTCTCGAGAGGTGCACGTCAGGTTGTGTTGTATGTTACAGCGTAGGGTTCAGAGGGGATTTCCGATTGCATATGTAGGACCAATGCAGATCTCTCTTTTGATAGAGCGATAATTACTTTTGCTTATGAACCAGCAGAGTTACACTACATCTCACGCATTCAGCGTGTCCCACAGCACTGTTTCATTTCACTAGTGGGTTTGCAGAAATCATGCAAAACGCATACGCAACAAAAACATTATAATCCAGATGTTTTATCGATCCAATCAGCTGCTAAGAGCACTCCCTATGTTTGAATATCTGTCATCACGTCAGCATGACAAGGCCTCTCACAGCTCCTGGGATTTTATGTTTAATAGAAAGCCTGAGATTGTCCTTCTGAGCTCCCCTTTTCCTCTTCTTTCCCCTCGCATTCATGCAGGTTGCTTTCTGTATCCCCACAAAAAAGACCGCTACGAGGTCGCACGTGCACATTGTGAACTAAACTTAACTAAACATTGCAACTTGCTATGAAACAATACTATAGTGTCGCGATCTAGCAGGTGAAAAAGGTCTGAGTCGGATATTTCTGACGTGGCGGAGTGCACGGGGTGTGCGCCCACTTGCTAATTGCAGTGATAGCAAAGAGTTCTGATAACGAACCGGTGAAATTTACATCCCAGCGCAAAAATTCTTATCCATATTAATATGATTAGCTGGCTTTTGCAGGTATACAATATCAATATCAGTCTATTGGCCTGCATTCTTTACATATAAACATGCATCCATCCAGTCTCTGAACTGGGTTCCAGTCTTCTCTGTGACCTGTCGTTGTGGTCATAAATTTGTTCATATGAACATCAGATGTAGTTGCAGAAGAACTGCAGCTCAAACAGAAACAAACTTGGACTTAATCAGTTTTATTCAGGAATGGCTTTGATTTGCTGCAGTTTTGTTGTTGCTGTGATAAAACTGGGCCACCTATCATCTCAGCTCGCAGTAACTGTCAGGTTGCTGTTTTGGTTGGTACTCTGTCATGCTTGGCTCACTTCAAGTTTAGCCCAAAGCTCTAACTCGTTTACTTGCACTCAAGTCAGTGTCTGTGCTGTGGTGTAACTGGAACCAGTTATTTCAACTCCAACACGGTAGTTTAAAAACAAACCAGCATTAATAGGTCCACCAAGGAAAGAGCCAGTGAAATGATGTCGGGCTGGCACGTCAAACCCTCTATCTGGACTGTTCTCCATTTCATAAGGCTGTGAAACCTGCTGCTAAAGTTCAAAGAGAAACGGGGGTCTGCTCAGTTTTACCCTCACGCTGTGATATCTCATGTGCTGGATACACAGCTTCTCATTCAAATAACAGGAAAAACAAGGATCTTTTAAACGATGAGGCTCCGATCTCCAGGAAAGCTGAGGTGTAAACAGGAACAAGCATTGGAAAACACCCAAGCCTCAGTGGCAGGGCCCAAGCCGCATCATTAGTACTGACATTAAGCTAAACACTGAGCCTGTGTCTTTTCCCTCGGCTGCCAATCACCCCCATGACTCACAGTAGATTAAATGTACGCCCGATGGCTGACCAACCACCCACCCACCATTCTCATAAGTGGACCCAGTGTTTTATATAAACTGACATGCAGTTTTTTCCCTCGCCCTTTTCATACAGGGTGTGGAGCACAGGGAAAGAAAACCCACATGCTGCTCAAAATCTGGCTCGCCTGCACCATTAGAATAAGTGAGAAGCTTAAGTTAGTTTATAATTCATCTCAAAAAATATAGTGTAAAGATATCCTTTTTCCTAACTATTGGCAGAGTCAGGAGCACACAGTACACCCACACCTTTGATCCAAGCTCACGTGTCAGAGGCCCCTCTGTCATTTTACCATTACTAGCTGGTTTATTTCCAAGAAGACAAAGTTTGTTTTGCCTATAAATTGTGTCTCATGTGAGCTCCATCATTTTTAGAAGTTAATTTCATTCAGACATAACTGGATACCATTGGTTTCCCTGGCACTGAGCACGTGCAGAAGGGCACTTCTGTGCCAAACCAAAATTTACCGGACCTGCTACAGCTGAGTGGTTTGGGGCTTTTTCTGTCACTCCGAGACATTCCTCCTTCACCGGCAGATATCTGTCGCCATCGCAGTTCTCTGCTCGCCGTCGCCATCCGTTCCTGTGGATTTAAAGTGTCACATTCAGTTAACAAAGACCTCTGATATCAGCAAAGGAATACAGTTCTCTTTAGTTTTTAAAGGGTGATGTCACTGGAGGCATGTGAGCAAGAGTTGGGGACATTTAGAGAAGTTCAATCCAGTTTTATTTGTATAGCACTTTATAAACACTGCAGAGTTTGACAGAGTATTGTACAAAGCACCAAATCATCATGACCCTGGTTTTCAGTCAGCTGGTCCACTGACCTCAGTGACCTTGCGAGGATGTATGGAGTCAACAGATTGCAAATATAAGTTTGTGCTGTTCCATTAAAAGTTATAAAAACAGTGGATCCTAAATTGAACAGGGAGCCTGTGGAAGGAAGCCAGGATGGGGGAAATGTGGTCACCTGTATTTTTGACCAATTGCAAGCAAATGAAGCATTGCTTAGGCCAACATAAAGTGCATTAGTCCAGATGTGTTGTAATTAAATTATGAATAACACATTAAAATATTTTAAAAGATAAAGCGGATTAAAGCTTCAACTGGTAAAAACTACCTCTGTGGCAGGCAGGAAGGAGGACCCAACGCAGGACGCCGGACACAAGAGTAAACTCAACAAAAACACAGCTTTATTGCTTTAAACAGCAGGGCACAACAGGTGAGATAAAGGAAACTAATAACACAGGGGAAGCAAAACTAAACACAAAGTACAAGGAGCACAGGACTGTCAAAATAAAACAGGAAGTAACCTAACAAGGTGCACATAGAATGACCCCATGAAGGACACAGAGGAGACTAAACAAGGACTGGGACAAACTACTAAGACTGGCAGGGAAACTCCATGCAAACACACAGGAGGCCATAACATACACCAGGACACAGGGAGACACAGACGCCGGAGCAGAAGAGAACCAAGAAAAACTCAAACGACTAAATAATGATAGATGAATAACCTGTTGGGAAATTCTAGAAAGCACAGGTTCAATGCCAAGGAGCCTTGAAGACATGCTTTCTGGTGCTGATGATCTGTGCTTCTTTGCAGTGTGCTGGCTGGCTATAATGGCACCATATTTGCATATGGACAGACGGGCAGCGGGAAGACCTTTACCATCACAGGAGGGGCTGAGAGGTACAGTGATCGTGGGATTATTCCTCGGACCCTTTCCTACCTGTATGAACACTTCAGCCAGGTCAGCAGCTGTTATTCATCTCCCTGTTTTTCAGCTGATATGTTCCTGTAAAGCATCTTAAAGTATTTTGTTATGAATATTTCTTTCTTCCAAGTATGAAAAATATGTACATTTTAATTCTACATGATTTATTGTTGCTCCATAGGACAGCAGCAGGGTTTATACCACACACATCTCCTACCTGGAGATCTACAACGAGATGGGATATGACCTTCTGGATTCCCGCCATGAAGCATCCCGCCTGGAGGATCTACCGTCAGTGATGTTTTTCTTGTTTTTAAGCTGTTGCACATGTCAGCAAACTAGGATCACACAATGTGTATTTTACCTTTAATTTCATGATAAATACATTTATTTTAAAGTTGTGAAGTCCACTAACCACCGGGTTCATTATCCTCCTAAACACTTGCGGTGTCAGCCGCCTCGGCCTGGCTCGCAGTTACTGTGTGGTGAAATATGGAGACTCTAGTTTTTACCAGCCCACTGTGAAAAGCCAGCTGACATAATGAGACTGTGGGACAGCAACGGATGTGGTCAACCTGGCGGCAGGCTGCAGGAGAGCGAGAGGGTCGTGTGTAGAAATTGTTTTTCAAAGCTGGCCAGTGCAGCTGGTCTTTTTCCCGCCTGCCTGCCTCGTGTTCGCAGTGTTTCCTGGGCTCTTTTGCTGCTTCCCCGAGTGCCCTGTTTCTGTTTGCAACTGCCTCACTTTCTCACTCTTCATCCCTTTTCATCCTGCTCTTTTTTAAAGTTTGAGTCCATCTTTCTTTGTAATTATAATTTCCATCTGTCTAGATGCTAGTCTATGTATTACTTTTTAATGCCTGTTTTGAGTCACATGCAATATTTATATTCATCTTGAAGCAGGATTTTCAGCCATGACATTTTGTTGGTGCATCATTTTCACTCTCTGAAAATGAAGTACTTTGTTGTACCTTTAGTGGTACTTATCACTGGGATGTACTGTACTTGTACACTTGTGATTTGTTCCTTAAGGATGTCGATTTTGAGCCTCTGGTGACAATGTTGCATCTGCGTCATTCCATGTAAAATCAACAAAAAATTTGCATTGTTTTTTCTGGCATTTTTGAGCAGTATAAATATAGGAGATATCCACATTAAAATCCTACACATTTAAGTTGTGTTAAAAACTGCAGCCAGATTTTCTATGGCCACTGTTGAGCGCTGATCTCGTGGAACATTTCAATCAGGAGAGATCAATTAAGCTATTAAGCAATTAAACCCCGATGGTCGATAATGGCAGAATGGATGATAGGAAACAGGGCAGGAATTATTATTCAGTGCCCATGTCAATAACCTCGTCTCAGCCCAGTTAAGCATGTTTTTCAGTCAGTAATTTGATAACCGAATGCAGAAAACCCCACATACAAGGTAGCTGTGGATTAGGAGACACAGAGTCCTTTGACTGCTCAAGTAGCTGAAAGTCTGAACTTCAATCGCGTATTGATTGTTTGATCTGAAGTCCACTGTGGTGGTGTACAGAGGGAAAATTGCAAAATTGTCCCTTTATTGAACAAATTATGGACTTGACCTTACAAGACAAAGAATGATAGTTGTCAGCGCTTATTAAATGCTTTTCATGTCAAACCTTAATCTTAAGTAAAATTATTGTTTTGCTCAAGTCTTCTGCTTTTGCACCTTAAAATCTAGAAGAAACAGGGAAAATATGTTCCTATATGCTCTTGTGGTTTCCTATAAAAGCCAGGTAATTAGCTATGGAGGCTATATCCATGTAGAGTGTACCTGTGGACTGTACTATAGGCTTTGACTGTACCTCTGTTTCTGAGATCGTTGTCCTGTATTTTCATGTACCAGCTCCATTTAGCTTTCTCCTCTCCTTTCACAGAGGATCCAGCTCAAGGTTTAGATACCCACAAATCACAGTCTTCTGGAAATAGACAGTGCCCTTCGTTAACCGTGCTCTGGCCGCAATAGCTGATTCAAGGAGAAGCTGTGGCACTGTCTGATTTGTCTCTTTCACTACCTACAGTACCCCATTCTATTCTTTATTTATTATTTCCATCACATACTCAGCTTTCCTCCCTCCCAGTGCCAGAAGTCTGCAAATTACCTTAATCCATTCTCGGTTTTTGTAAAAATACAATAAACATTTATATTTCGGGTTGGCGTGGCTGTTTAGGAAAATAACCCAGCCAGGCCACAGCTTTTAATCACATTAAGATTAATTCTGTTTTATCAAACTACCTCAATTGCCTACACATGTTAGCATAATTATCTGCATGTGTTCTCGAGTCATTCCACCCTCTTTGACATGTCAATCTAGTCGCCATAATGTCACGGCCCCTGTGGCGGGATGGAAATAATGTGGTGAGATCACAGGGTTTGCTCTCGAGAGCCGTGTTTCAAACGGTGCCTGATGTGGGCAAGAACCAATCACCTGTTTGTTTTTAAAAACAAGCGCTGTCTGTTATCAAGTCATGATCCCCCAGATAGATAAAGCACAAACTGGGCCACAACCCACACTGACATGAATGTGTGGTTTGGGTTCAGAGCTGAGCGACGCCTGGGAACAGAGAGGGAAATGGATGATAATAATTCATTTTTTTGGTAATTGCTTCAGCTTAGAATGATTTGGGTTTTGACTGTTTTTGTTTTGATTTGGTTTTTTGTTGTTTGCCTTTCATAATTTCCTCTGACAAAGTTTTTTTTCCTCTTTTCTCAGAAAAGTAATGATCATGGAGGATCAAGACCAAAACATCCATCTAAAGAACCTGTCTCTGCAGCAGTCAGTGAGTGAGGAGGAGGCTCTCAATCTACTCTTCCTGGGAGACACCAATCGTATGATTGCCGAAGTAAGAACAAAAATAGGAAATAAAGTTCCCTTCTTTTTAATTTACATGCTATAAAAGCAGTGTTAAGAATTAGGATTGAAGGCAGTATGCAGAAATACCACTAACCACTCTCAGGGTAAGTGCCATAAAGGGATTTTTGTTTTTTTTTGTCCACAAATGCAATATGCTTTCTAAAAGCTACCTTAAGACCCATCTAAAATATTATTTTGGTCCCCTGTGGTCCCTTTTTACCGTGTTTTTTCCCCAGTAAAACCAAGCATTCTCTCTGTAATTTATGTTTATGTTGTGGCGTTGTTTTTTCCCACATTTAGACGCCCAGACTCCCCACGCTGATGAGACATGCGGTGGGTCAGCTTTTGCTTTGCAACCTGAGGTTTGGCGCTAAAGGCTGATCTCACCTCGTTTACTTGTGTTTCTAGTTTGTAAGTAAATGGCGCACAGTAAAAGTGAACAGGATCATCAGATTTCAACACTTACTTTTCATTCTTGATGAAGTTGTTTTTTGTTTTGGCTGTGAAACTACTATGAAACATAACCAATGTGGAAAAATATGGTCGATGTCTTAGGATCTAAGTTGGAGTTTCTGGGACTTTGTAATGTGTTTAGTGCAATTATGAGAAGAAATGTGAAATGATACCATTATACCAGAGAGTCACGTGCACACAGGAATCACAACACAATCATGTGAAGCAGAGAGAGTGGAAGTCAGGGCTGGCAACAACTCAAGAGCCACTAAACAAGTAAAAGGTTCTGCAACAAGGACAACGAGGGAGACAAATACAAAACAAAACTAGAAAGAAAAATACAAGGCATGCAAACTAGCTTGGATACCACTTTACTGCGATGATAATAAGACTGTCAGACCATCTTGCAGCTGCCAATGATAAACATGGGAGCCTGTGGAGTGATAAGATGGGCTGGATAACTGATTGCATATGAGACAAATTCATCAGCGGTTACATTAATGGGGGCGGGGCAATCAAATGAGCAAAGTTTCAGTTTTATATTTTCTGAGAGTGAGGAAATCTTCCAAAAGGAAATTTTAACATTAGCTAAATGACATTTTAAAGAGTCTGAGGTCTAAGTCATCATAAGTGGTTTCCCCAATGCTTTATTTTGGAGAACAAATATCGTTTTTTGATGTGTCAGTTGGAATGAATGTTACCAAGACGATCAGAAAACCAAAACAAAAACACGCATATTCAGATTTCCCCAGATTATGATTAGAGTTAGGGGATTAGGATTGGGATCACATAAACAACTTAAACCACAGGAATTTGGAGTTTAGAAACAAATCTAACATTTTTTTTAAGTATGGACCCGACGTTCAAGCAGTACGTGTAATGAAAATGGGGCCCACAATGGAGCCCTATGGTACACCACATTTTAGTTTCAAAGTTTATGTAACTTTGTTTATTGACTACGCTTTTTTCATTCACTTACCGGTTCACACTGAAACTCTCCGACATACACAATATCAACAAGTACTGAGCCACCTTTACATTACACCTGCAGAAACTGCTCGGCTATGGAAACCCACACCATGAAACTTATATGATCACACTAATGTCAGAGGATGCTTGGAACGCTGCATTTACTGAGTGGGTAGAGCGTCGGTAACTTCTATGCAGCTTGAGCCTTGGCTCTCGACAACCCCACTCTGTAACTTTACGTGGTTTTCCACTTTGTGGCTGAGTTGTTGAGTTTAATGCTTCTATTTTGCTATAATACCACTTACGGTTGATTGTGGAATATCTAGGAGGGACGCGTCCCATTACAGTACCATGATTGAATTCATTGAGCTCTTTAGAATGACACATTGGCAATGAGACTGAAAAGACCTGAATTCCGTGATTAAGAGGTGTGGCAAATACTTTGGTCCATATAGTGTGTATAATAATGAACCAGCAGTCCTGGTGCTTAAAATACAGAAAGTACCTCCATAGGGTATCTTTGCTATTGACCACAGTGGTACTCCCCACTGTCAAAGCTCAGACTCTGAACAGTATTGAATTTATTTTGCATCTGCTTGGTGGACTCAGTCCCTGTGTTTATTGCTGGGAAATCATCTGGGATATTTCAGTGGAAACACATTCTGGGACGTTTCATTATAAAACTTTTAATGGGTTGCACCATGCATCAGGGAGACCCCACCACTGTCCACCCACATACAGACTTTTGTTGAACTGTCCTCTTTGGGACTTCATCACAGGAAGAGTTCTCTTGAGCCTGCAGCAAACAAAGATCCATCTACTTGGTCAAATTATCTCTGCCAGAATCAGCCCCAAAGTCCTCGCTCCATGCAGATTTCCAATAAAGTCAAAAGCAAAGCTCTCTTTCTTCTGTTCTCAGCCATGTGGGTAATAGATGACACATCTGATCACACTGCACTCAGCCGGCAGTGAGCTCACTCGCTTTGAGAGTTGACAGTCCCCTCCACAGATTTATTGGACAGGAATAAAAAATATATATAACGTTTCAACTCGTCGTACTTCCTTCCACATCACCAGGAAAGGTTTCCTCTCATTTCTGTTTTCTTAGCATCACAGGGATGTAGGACACGGGCCGCTGTCGTCTTTCTACACTTGCATTTCCTCCTGAACTTATGGGGGTGAGTTGGGTGTGTAGCAGATGGAACAAATTTTAGCTTCCTTCTCAGTGTTTGGATCAGCAATCTGTAAATGTTCAGCACTTTGTAGCACTGCCTGCCGCTTTCTGCTGATCCACTGCAGTTCTGTGTGTGGTCAGTCTGAGGTCCTTGTAAGATCAACATGTCATCAGTTTAGAACATAGAGTGAAGAAACTATTACAATGAAGATAACTTGTCCTGATGGTTTTCCTTAACAAATGTTTCAGGTTACCCCAGGGTTCATTTCCTCTTTGGACAGTCAAACAATTTATGACCATTTCTACGCATGGTCTCATTTATACATCCATCCATTCATCCATCTTCTTCCACCTATCCCAGCTGCCACAGAGCGAAAGGCGTGGTACAGCATGGACATGTCGCCAATATTTATATTGTCTATATTTAAGTTGCTTTAGCTTGCTTGCAATTGATGTGCATCTGCGAGCTGTCCTTGCACTTCATGTTTTTTCTGACTTAATAAATATCATCCCTGCTATCATTTATGACTACTTTATTCTATTCTGCAGTCTTGCTGCTGCGCTCCCCACCTCCGGTATCTCCAAATCAGGATCACTATAGATGGATTTTTTTTTTATTCGAGGGATCCTGAATTAAATAAATCTGTACTGTTGGGGGACACTATCCCCAACAGTACAGCCCCATTAGGAATGCAATCCCTTCTCAACATATAAGGGCTGCCTCACATTACTTTGAGGATATCTTACGGAAAAACATAAATGTGTGTGCTGAGTGAGGGGACTTTGCATGGTGGAACGAGATGACAGCAAAGGTTTAAGTTAGTGGCAGATCTGTCACAAGCTGTCATAACCCTAACAGGCAGGTGTTGGCACATTTATGCCAACAATAAGTCAGGGTCAGTGAAGTTTTGGGGGGGGGGGGGGGGTTTTGGGGGAATGAACTTAAAGGGGGGGGCGTTTTTTTTTTTTTTTTTGGAGGAGAAAATTGT
>VOQJ01034054.1:40721-62854 GCA_015052665.1 Apistogramma diplotaenia | reverse complement strand
GGTGTGGGTTTTTTGGGAAAAAAAGGGGGGGGGGGTGGTGGTGGGGGGGGGGGGGGGGGGGTTTAGAGTGAATGACCTGTAATGTGGTGTTCTTTTCTTTCTTTTTTTTAGCAGAGAAAATTTGACTTACCGGTATGTCTGTATCTTAGATGAGTGAGAATTGCACAAACAGAAACGAGTCTCATCCAGGATCAGACGCTAATCCAAGATGACACCTCCTTTCTAATTAAAAGCTGCTTATTATAAGCAGCATCATGTGTTCAAAATGCAAAAAGTGTGAGCTCAGCACTGTGTCAGTGAATGTCCATTTCCTCTGTTACTCTGTCGGCGAGGTCCCATCCTCCTCTAGTTAATAAAACTTGTTTGTGCAGAGTGACTCATGCTCTATTTTTGTCTCCTTCTGGTCTCAACCTGCTTTCTGCTATTCCAGTGACCATCTGAAAGTCAGCCTCAGCTTTTGTCAAGCCGCCACCATGTGTTCACCGCACATTGGTTACACATGCTGCTACTTTGATCTACAAATGAGTGGGAACAAGAAAAAATAAGAATCAAAGGAAACATGTTTTTTGTTGTTTGAATGGGGAAAAAGGCCACAAATGTAGAATTAATCTCCTCCTTAGTTTTTTTGTTTCCGCCATGTGTGCTGGTTTGTCAGGACTCAGATTAGTCTCACACAAATCTTATTGCAACAACATTATTTTAAAAATCTACTCTCGTCACTTGACTCCTTTGTCATCCCCAGACTCCCATGAACCAGGCGTCCACTCGTTCCCACTGCATATTCACCATGCACCTATGCAGACGTGAACCCGGTTCAGCCACCCTGCAGCGATCCAAGCTCCACCTGGTGGATCTGGCAGGATCGGACAGAGTTAGCAAGACTGGTTTAAATGGGCAGCTGCTCACCGATGCAAAGTATATCAACCTCTCCCTCCACTACCTGGAACAGGTAGAAACCATTTTCTTTGTTATACAGAATATGGAAAAACATTGTTTGTTTTGTGGTTACAACCAACGATGTTGGTCCCTGTTTAGACCAGGATGAGGCCATCTTTTATGTACAGTCTATGATGAACTTTATAACTTAAATATTGTTCATAGTCTTACAGTCCAGTGATGCTCTACTTTACAATGAGTAATCCTGATAACAAGCACATCACATAGCATCCTTGGTAGAGGCAATTAAGAAGAAAAAGAAGTGTGGCCAAAACACAGTATAGTTCATATTTTAGATTTCTCAGAGTGGCTACAGTTTACAGATTTCTTGGATGGTCTAAACCACATAGTCATAAAGCCATTAAAAAATGCTCCAAAAGGCCCCCTCTGCACACAAACACTGAGAAGGTCCATTTTAATGATTAAGTTGTGGATGAGGACTAGCAGACTGTCAGCACACTGGTCAGTCACTACAGCCACACCGCTAACTAGTTATCCATGGAGATGCATTATTAAAAAATTCACCCCACTCAGAATTGCTATGAAGTGGGGCAACTATTCATACAGGTTAAAGTCGTTGTTAGTTGACAACGACTTTAACCTGTATGAATAGAAACCTTAACATGGAAGTCTTCTAGAGATCGATTAACCTTTGGAGCATCTTCAAGTGGCCATTAGAAGAACTGCAGCCCCCCCCCCCTTCAAAAAAAGACTTTCAAACAAACAAAACCTGATATTTTCAAGAAGTTAGTTTTGCAGAGTAGTCTCTCTTCAGCTCTATGGATGGAAGCATGTAGCCCATGACTGCCCAAATATGATTTGCTAGTAGAAAAGTTGAAGCAGTTTACAAAGAGAAACCAGGTTTCTGCGTGTCTTATTTTACATGGCAGCTTATTTTTCTTCCTCAGGTGATCATTGCGCTGTCAGAGAAGAATCGTTCTCATATTCCCTACAGAAACTCCATGTTAACGTCTGTGCTGAGGGACAGCCTTGGGGGCAACTGCATGACCACCATGATTGCCACCATGGCAGTCGAGAAAAGGAATCTTGACGTAAGCATGGAGATCCTAGATTCCCTCAGAAAATATTTTGTTATCGTTTTAGGACACTACTTTGGTAGTTGTGCTATATAAAGAAAGTTTTAGCTTTGTTGAGTCTCTGCATGTATTCCTTTGAGGAAACGTGTTATATGATTACTAACTTATGGCATAATCAGGGGTATTAATATTCTTTCCCTCCTACAGAGAAACACTAACAGATCTTTTTAACTTGTTTTCCTCAGGAGTCCATCTCGACGTGTCGCTTTGCTCAGCGTGTGGCGCTTATCAAGAACGAGGCGATTCTGAATGAAGAACTGGATCCTGCACTGGTGAGACAATCAGACACTCACACTGCTTCACCAGGCCCTCGAAATACTGACACTGAGCTGCACAATCATACCACAGACGCATGACTTAATGCGCCGTTTTATTTTGGCCAGATCCTCCCTTAGGCTTCCAGACTTTAAATTGATCGGCGAATGCACGGCAGTGAGAATCCAGCTTCTAAACTAAGTGTAACCCACCATGTGCTTAAGTGTCCTCTTTAGGTTTCCAGCAGCAAGTTAGTTTTTCCAGTGCGACACAGTCGGTCTGAAAGAAGCCATTTTCCACCCTCAACACGTGGACGCCCGACCGTCTTGTGATATTTAGACTGCTCACACGTCCTGTTTGCAATCCCTTTCTGTCCTGTTTACATGCCTCAGATTCTGTTATGGCATATTCTCTCCCATTAATTCACAGCCTCTTGAAAAAACGTCCAGCTGGAGTCTGCTGTGTGCACATATCTTTACACACAGTCATGGAAGAACGCTGAAATTGCATGTGTGGCCAGATTGAGGAATTTTTCCACAATGTAGATATGAGATTTAACAGTAGGCAGTTATTTTTA
Source organism: Apistogramma diplotaenia (assembly GCA_015052665.1). Taxonomy (NCBI): domain Eukaryota; kingdom Metazoa; phylum Chordata; class Actinopteri; order Cichliformes; family Cichlidae; genus Apistogramma; species Apistogramma diplotaenia. The sequence continues at coordinate 59,989 of VOQJ01034054.1, read as the reverse complement.
ATTGATATCTGTTTATTAGGGATTGACTGATGTATTTCAGTAATCAATTCAATTCAGTTTTGTTGATATAGGACTAAATTACAACTGTCACTTCATCATGACTGTTCAAGTAGACAGATAACCAATATTTGCAACAATCTTTGGATTTTTCATGGACTAATTGCTCATTGTAAGGTTGAAATCTTAACATATGTATCGGTTTTCCATCTCTTATATCGTTCAAACGTGTGCCTAATATATTGAGTAGTAGATTTAAAGTGACATTAATTCCCCAAATTTGTTTAATCTTCCAGAAATTAAATAATCTTAGACAACTCCAAAATATATGTTTAAAATCCACAGCCCCTTCAGCAAAGTTCAGATGAATTATTCAGTCTTGAATTAATGAGTGGTACATTAGACCATTTCCTTTAGCTTGGGCATTTTAGTTTTTTATCCTGCTTTGAAAGTTTCTTCCAATTTTTCATCTGATATAATTGTTTCTATTTCCCAATTAACTGTTTTATCCTTTAATTTGCCTCAGATTCAGAGCCTTCTGCATCTTTGATATTAGAATATTTGTTTGTTTTTACTGCTATCTTCATAGCTCTGCAAACAGAGCTTGACAGTTTTAATTCCTTTCGATGTCCCCTTGATCCTCCCTATTAATATAATTTATTTTCCCTCACTAGTTATTACATTAGCTATGTTTTTAAAGAATGTCTCCCCCTCATTAGGCTCATAGCTAACACAGACACTTATATTAACTATGGAGCCAATATTTTCCTGAAGTATCTTTTATTACTGTCTCTAGTGAATGCTACTGATCTGTTAATTAAATGACTGCATCCCTTTTCTTGCTATAAGAGTGTGTTACGCATGGTGTTTTTGGTGACTGGGGTCTCAACTGCCTTCAGATCATTAACAAGCTCCGCCCATGTAGTTTTGGGCTGATCCACCACCACCATGATCATCCTCACCAGATCTTGCTCCAGACTTATGGCAATTCATAGTCATATTTTATTTCTTCAATTTCTAAATAATTACACCAAGAGTTGTTGCCTTCTCAACAAGCGTCTTGCTGCCCATCCCAGCCTTGTGCAGGTCTACAACCTTGTCCCTTGACAGCTCTTTGGTCCAGGCCACGGTGGTGGAGAGGTTGGAATGGAGGGAACTGATTCTGTGGACAGGTGGGCTTTATAAACATAATGCACTCAGATCATGACTATCTGTAATTGATTAATTGATCTGTCAGACCTTCTACTATTGCAGTGTGCAGACAGGGTAGCTGCCACATGGGGGGGTATACTGTAGTAAGCCACCACTGCTGTGTGCTTCCTCTGCTCCCACCCTATCAGCAGCTACTGTATTACTGCTGCTGCTAAGACTTGGCTGGCCACTTGCAAACCCCACAGAGGTATTTTTAAGAGAGTCTGCGGCCGCCTCAGTAATTGTGACAGTGTCTGGCTGCTCCCAGCCGGGTCCGGCATAGTTACAGCTCCAGGCAAACCCAACCTCCGTGGGCAAAGCTCTTGTCTCTGTTTATGGATTTTTAGTGTGTTTCTCATTTTGCATTCATTGCTTCTGTCTCTCATCTATCTCACAGCTCAGTTTACTGAGGAAAATGCAAAGCCAGCAGCAGTGCAGTGTGCAGATTGGAGTGATGTCATTTATTGTGGTTTGGGGGGACACACTGACTCCAGTTTTTGGCCTGCCCCGTCTGAAGGCACACTGTCTCTTGGACTCGCTGGCTTTGGTGATTTGAAACCTGAAGTTTGCTTTTCACAATAATTTGTCTGGTGCTGCGCTGTAGTCTGCAGGCTTCGAATCCTCAAGAGCAGGAAACCAGCCAGACCAGACAAAACACTGAACACGTCTCTCATTGACAGGCAAAGAATGAGGTGTTGAAAGTGACCCGTGATCATGATGAAGTCAGCCACTGTGGCCGCACCATATAAGGTTGCCTCTGTTAGTTCCTCTAAGAGCGCTAATGCTGGTGTTAATCCTTCATTTAGACCCCGCTCATCCTGATCTGCATTCATCTGATGGATCTGAAAAATGATCTGAAATAAATGATGCAATTATGTGCTTATTTTGCCCATTACATTTCTTTACCTCTTTAAGCAGTTGAGCAGAGGTTAACTTGGTGACTCTCCTAAACTTAAAGCCTCCGTTCACAAAAACACAAACAGCATCCAGCTTTAAAGGACAGCTTTGGTTAGTGGATCCCTGTGAGTCAAACAGAAGCCTGCTTATCACCAACTAGAGAGACACGCTCAGGAAGCTGGTGTGAAAATTCCTGTAAGGGGTCTCTCATCCCGGGTCTCCCGTCTGTCTCGTCAAAGTGATTCATTAGGACAGGGACGTGTGGCGCTTTGGTTTCCAACCCTTTTCATGCGAAGAAACAACTATGCGTTTAAATGTGTTGTTTTAAACTTATTTTTACCTGGATTTTCTTATCTGCTTTTATTGATTGCATTGTTGTTTTCACAACAATTCCAACAGTTTGGCTGTATCTAGTTCCCTCCATACTGTCAGCAAACAAGCTGCTACCTAAACTATTAACTGAAAAATTCCAATGTTTTGGAATATTGCACCTGTTTATCCAGTATGCTTTGCTAGCAGTTTGTTCATCTGTGTTCACTAGCCTCTTCATTAAGTTTACCTGTTCACCTGCTCAAAAACTCAAGGATACAATCAGACAATTAGCAGTTTAGACATTTAGGCAAACAAACATGGTCAAGACGACCTGCAGAAGTTCAAACCGAGCATCAAAATAGGGAAGAAAGGCAATTTAAGTGACTTTGAATGTGGCACGGTTGGTGGTGATCTACTGGGATTTTTCCGCACAGCCACCTCTAGGATTTACAGAGAAGGATCTGAAAAAGTGAAGCACTCCAGTGAGGGGCAGTTCTCTGGGTGAAAATGCCTTTTAAACATGCCATCAGAGGTCAGAGAACAGTGGCCAGATTGCTTCAAGCTGGCATCTGCAACTCAAATAACTACTCATAACAAAAAAAAGGAGCATCTCTGAATGTACAGTGCCTTGAACTTTGAAGCAGATGGACTAAAGCAGCAGGAAGCCATACCATGTACCTCTCCTGTCAGCTAAGAACATGTGCTCACCAGAGTTAGTACACAGTAGTAGCGTAGTAGTAGTTGTAGTAGTAGTAGTAGTAGTAGTAGTAGTTGTAGTTGTTGTAGTTTGTAATGCCTAAGTAATGTCATACTGTACCATGCAAGCAACCCAGCCCATGTGTTCTCATTTTAGTGTGGATGAAAACCTAGCCTGCATTTAGTTGTAATGGGAAACTATACCTAATCTTCCTTTATAAAGAGGCCCTGTAACAGCAGCATGTTTGTGAGTGGCACACTGCGTAACACCGTACATATACATTTTTAAGGTGTAACCTGTGGTTATACTGCAGTGCTTACACTTTACTGTGGGTGGCTGTTTGCACAGGATGGAGGGTATGCTTTCTAGAAAAGAAGGTATAATTTAAAGTTATGGCTGTTTAATGTTTCAAAGTTAATTGTGTTTGTCAGCACGTAGACTGCGACAGACATACATGTAGGCAGAGAGAGGCGTGGCAAGTTAACATCTGGATATTGCTTCCATCATCAGATTTTCATTGTTGGGTTCCCATAGGGTTTGCTGACATCATCAGTCACATGGCCTGAGTTAGTTTTTATTCAGCACATATATGGAGGCCTGCCCTGAAACTGTGGTGCCAGTGTGGGCTTGGCGCTCTGAAATAGACTGTACGATTCTGCTGACCAACAACTGGTGGTCAGCTTTTTGGGGATGCAGCTGGAAGAATTACATCAGACCACGAGCTCCAAAAAGGAGATACAGGGAGCGGCTCTGTTGAGGAGTGGTCAGATGTGGTGTTTGGTGTTATAGCATGCAATAAATACAGGGGTGGGATGATGTGGGGTGATCGAGGGTGAAAGTTGCAGCTTCCCATAAACACGCAGCAGGTCTGTTTCTTCTCAGGAGCATCTCAAGTTGTGTGTCAGTGTCTGACTGGTTTGGCTTTCCACTTTGAGGTTGAAACTCAGTCTGACCTTTGACCTTGAATTAATTCTCCCAGACCTTTTGCTCTTTAGCAGCTCTGTGTCAGTAGTGGCGCTGACTGACTGTTGCACACAGTCGCTATTTTCTGCTGCATTTGCTCTATGCAGTGGAGATATTTAACCTGGATTTACACTGAAGTGAAGGTGGTTTCAAGAAAAAGAACAGTTGCCACTTGTGTTTTCAAATGGTTTAGTGTGTTGTTTGATTTTGGGATTTATGTAAAATCTTTATTACATTGGGTTTGGCTTCATTTCAGTAACTACATGATCTATTGAATCTGTTTTCCCCACCATTAACATATAATTACATGTCTCTGTTCTCTTTTGGGACTGGCTTCTCTTTTTTTGAACATATTTCCAGTGTGTAAATACCAAGTTATTGGGCCAATCATTCAGTATGTTTTTTGTCCACATTTACGCTTTATTAATAGCGCCTTCATTTTAAGTTGTGGCACATGAGGAGTGGGCTCACCTCTGACCTCTTGCTCATCATCTGGGATTTAATCCCACTGAGCAAGTCTGTTGCAGAAACATGAAAGGATTAAATATAAAGGGGGTCTGTAACTGAACTTTTCATGGGTGCAAAAAATGCTTTAATGCAGTACCCTGACAAAGTATTTGCCCCCTTCCTAATTTGTCACACTTACACGTTTCAGATCATGAAACTAATTTTATTGGCAAACAAACATAACCCAAGTAAACACAAAATGCAGTTTTTAAATGATGACTTTATTTATTCATGCCACCCATGGCAGCAAGAACCGCAGTCAAGCATGTACACTAACTGGCATTGAGTGTTTCACATCACTATGGAGGAATTTTGGCCCACTCTTCTTTCCAGGATTGTTTTAATTCAGCCACGTTGGAGCATGAATAGTCTGTTTAAGGTCATGTCAGAGCATCTCAGTTAGATTTGAGTCCAGACTTTGACTAGGCCACTCCAAAACCTTCTTTTTTTTGAGCCATTCAGAAGTGGACTTGCTTGTCCAATAAAAGTAACTGGCGCCATGTGAGCCATACATGTCACCACTGTCTGCTGCATTTTCCACTGTTTGCCGCACATAGTAACACAGAGGATCTAACAACAAATCTGGATAAATACACACAAATGACTCAAGCAGACAAATTTACAGTGAGAGAGGAAAAAAAAATCTACTGTCATGTTCTGGGTTTGTGACCCAGTATATTTAATCACTTTCCTATTTCTGAGGGCTTTAGTTTAGTTATTTGTTATTCTTAGCAGTCCCCTGGTTTATTTAATGTTGATATGGTTTTATGTTTTCTGTACATAGGTTTTCTAGTTTCATTCCTTTAGAGATTTTCTGTCTCCCTTGTCTGTGTCGTCTCAGTTTTATCACTTCCTGTTTTATTCTGGTAGTCTTTGTTACAGTAGCTTCCTGTGTCTAGTTTGTTGAGATTCTGTTCACCTGTGCCGCATCTTCCCCAGCTGTGTCACGCTCCCTGATTACCTATACTTTGTATTTTGGTATTTTGGACATTGCATGAAGACTCAGCATTAAAGCTGCAGTTTGAGTTTCAATTTGTTTGCCTCTGCGTCCTGCATTTTGGTCCAACTCTGCGTCCAACACAGCTGACACCTGACATCCTTGTCCAGTCTGTAGGACACAGTCTGTCTCATTCTGCTCATTTCCAGCCCCATAATTTTTATCGGACTTGCCTAGAGTCACTATGGATGTCTTTGACTTTGTGTCTCAGCTCTTTCTTTAAATTGTGTGATGATGTCTTGCTACTGTACTACGCTTTGTCAGACAGGTTCTAATTAAGAGATTTCTTAATTGAACAGGTCTGGCAGTAACCAGGCCTGGATGCAGCTAATGAGGGCCAGGTAGGTTTGGATAGCTTTGTTTCCCTTAAACGAAATCATAATTTAAAAACAGCATTTTGTATTTACCTGGATTTGTTTAATATTAAAATTTGTTTGATGTGAAACATGAAAATGTGGCAAATATGCAAAAACGAAGTTATCTGTAAAAGGGGCGAATACTCGTCTACAGAAAACCTGCTCTACATCCTGAGCCATAGCTGCCCCTAATGATGAGAGGAATATCATCACGAATGTGGCATGTTCAAGAAATGCTAGCATACTTACTGTGGCAAAAAGGCTAAGACAAAGTAGGCACTGCCCATCGCAGTTCATCACAGTCTGCACCGTGCCATTCTCGAGTCTCTTGCCCTTGGAGCATGGTGTCCTTGCCATTATTATGCATTAAGGAATAGGTAAGCCTGCAGTGGACCTGTGTGCGCCTCATCAGCAGCAGATTGTTCCATCCTACAATCATCTACTGTATAACGTAGTGGCAGTAGAGAATAAAAGAAGAGAAAGCATGCAATAGGAACAGACTGAAACAGACTGCTGTGATGTGCTGTTAGACATATTAGAGTTTTATAGTTACTATAAATCCGATTTGTGATATCCTCAGTATATTTTTCTTTTATAGTAAAAAAGGTTATTGTACTTCTGTAATTCAATACTATACTTCCACTCTAAAAACTTGCAAATTATAGTATAATTCTGTAAGGAAATATATTTGTTTTTCATATACAGCTGGGGATATTTTTTTAATAGCTAACCTTCAAGTGTAATTTATGACCCCAGCCACATATTTCTATGTGTTTCTATGTGTTTATGATTGTGATTAAAATATAACAGAGTCACCAGTTCATCTGTATTTTGGTGTTAAATGATAGGAGCGTGCTTTAAATTTTAAAATTGTTTTGTAAGTTATAATAGACAATTTATAGGATCTCATTATCTGACCCTTAAAGGACAAGAAGTGCATCTCTCCTTTAAAACGTCTCTGTGGCTGATGGCAGTGTTAGTGCAGATGACCCTGAATGACCCTAATCACGTCTCCTCATACCATCATCCTCAGGATCGCCAAAGTCATTGGCATCTCGTGTTTTAGTGAATTAAGCAGAGTTAGTAGAGCATTAAAATACTCAAGAAACCCAAACTGAAGAGAGGCACAATGCCCGATCACTGACGGAGTAATCCTTTACGTGTTAGGTAGCCAGATGGCAGCTGATCTGCTTCTAGGCTATTTAGACTGAACTCTTTAGACATAGTGCCTGTCAGAGGAGTGAGCCACATTCTTGTCTCCAGAGAATAAAGCTTGTTTTTGGTGAAATTTCTATTATCTTTTCTCAAATTATGTCTCTTGGAGCCTTGGTTCACAACACAAAGACAAAGAAACCTGCTAAATCAATGGAATGAAGCTTTTTGCTCTAAATAAAAATAATGTTCTTGTTGTCTTTCAGATTTTTAACATTAATATGAATTCTTCTTGCAGCTATTTTTTCCAAAACCTGGCTGTCTAAGTACTTATTTAAGAAGCTGTGTCTGGGCTTGGTGTCATACTTTGCTTTTTTTATATATAGAGAGTAACCAGATCCGGACAGCCAGCAGCCCGTTGGCTCGGGGAGTCCTTACCAAACACGTGTGGACAGACAGCCACCGTAGAGGTTTAATGCTATTTTGTGTATTGCTTTCTGCGTTTTTCTTCCTCGAGTATCCACTTGTCTGGAATCACTTAAGTTTGACCTCAGAAAGCATCAGCAACATAAGCCACAAGATCATTTTCAGTGGGATTGTCTCATCAGTTGGCAGCAGCTGGACAGCTTCTGTCTGCACGTGCTCGTGTGTGAGCGTCTGTCTTTGTGTAGTGCCGGCAAATGTGTGCATTAAGCCCCGCTTTTTGTGTGTCTGCTGTGTATTTCAGCTGATAGCACATTTGAAAGGGGAGATCCTTTCACTGAAGGAGGAGCTGGCTATTGTGACCGGAGAACAGAGAGATGACCAACTAACTCCAGAGGAGATCCAGAAGTATGTCAACTCTGCTTGCTTAATTCCTCGTCTTTTCAGTCCAATCTGTCAGTCAACATAACCAAGATCTCCAGATGTGACGATGAGGGGAGGTAACAAACAAGAGTTAAATAAGTATGTAGAAGAGCTCAAATAAAGTGCTTTGTCACAATTCTTTATATGTATGTATCAAAGTCAGCTCCATAGACTGTATACAAAAGAATACAGTGGTTTAATTTTAATTCTTTAATTCAAAACAAGCTGCTAAAACAAGTGTAACACATTTCAACATCAAGGAGCACAGCTGAGCGAATGATTAATTTCCAGCTCTCTAGTAAGATGTTAATGTTGAATAAAAATAACCAGCTTAACTTTAATTTCAGCCAAATCGATTTGCTCAGGAACAAATGAAACACTGAAATAAATCAAACATCAGCTGTTAGAGATCATCGGAGTGAATTATTTCTGTGTTCAACTTCCACTCAGTGGTGAAAGCCAGCAGGGGTTTGAAAAGGATGTGCTGTTAGCCAGGCGTTCTCTCCCAGCACAGCGAGCCTCGATAGCCCGGTCAGCCAACTGCCAGCGAGTCGAGCTGGCTGGTAGAGCAGCGGCAACAGACATCTCTGACAACGTGGAGGCATTTTTTTTAAATTAAGTGATATCTTGATACAACAAGCAAAGTTTATTTTGTGTCAAAGAAACAGTCATATTTCAAACTTTTTGGCCACTCTCCTCCGCCATTGCACGTTTGAGTTTTGATGCACAATGAATCATGGGATATGGTAGGCCACGAAGAATACACCGGACCCATCCTACAACTTCAAGAAAAGAAGGACGCATTTGTCAATCGAGTCTATGAATTTGGACATCCTTCGTCACCTCGCTGTGACGTAATCGGCCTACAAATGCAGCCTTTGAGGGATGTAGCCCCTGAATTTGGACACAGCTCCTGACTGTTCTGTTATGCATGTGACACACATGCATAACTGCATGTGAGCATTTTTATTTCTGCTGTAAATATGGGATTTTTAATATGGGAGTCTTTCAGGATGACTAATTTAGACTATTTTTGGGAGCCAGCCTCATGAGCGTCACAGAAACTGCAGCTAAACTAAGAAACTGGCTACCTGACACTTTTCACTTAAGTGTTAAGCTTAATTTTCAAACCTAGAGAGTGCTGTGTTGATCCTTAGGTGCTCCTCAGACCCACAGAAAAGAGCAGAGTATACTTTATGGACTGTAATTTGTATTTGCAAAGCTCAAACCCGCAGATTCTTAAGGAAATATGTCCGCTGATTTATAAGTATTTGTGGACTGCCTAATGTGCCTATATAACTTACGGTGTGGGCTTTGCATTGGTGCTGAGTTGAAGTCTCACTCACTGTGGCTAAACCAGATCTCTTGGAGTTTCCCAGGACTCCTTTATTCCTGCCATTATACTCAAGTGGCAGAGCGGCCCAGGCAGGGCCAGAGTTCAGGCTGGAGGTTTCATGGAGGATTTGGCAGGTTGTCCCGCGTGCTGATGCATTTCCCGTGCCTTGGCCCCGTCAGTTCACTCATTTTATTATTTCCTCTATACGCGGGTGATTATCCTCCATTTGCCTCTGTTTGTGGTCAGACCCACACTGGGAATCTTCTAATGATGTCTGTAGTGACCACGTTTGCTGGACATGCTCAGTCCCCGTTCGATGCCCCTACTCATCTCCTGTGCTGATTGATTGCACATATCCTGGATTATCTGTCAACACGGTTCCAAATGCACATACATCCTGAGGCATGCTGGGATTTTATGTTTCCAGAAGACTCACTTTTCTCCTTGTCAGTCCACATTTATACAGGCAACATTCACAGCAAAGCTTTTATAAAGCAGTGTTAGTTTGCTACACTTGCTTGACAACAGATCGCTTCACACACATTGGAGCCATTTCTTGGAAACTTTCAGATCCTGGTGTTTGATAGATGATGGGGTTTTTTTTCCTCTCGTAAAATATTGTACATTGCATCAAAGGGTATTCTTCAGGTTCATGAAACCACTGATGTCTCGCAGAACCCTGAAACAGGACCGCCGCGTTTGTTTTAAGTCCTTCATCATGTAAACCTTGTGTTTTCTTATGTTGAACAAAAAATAAAAATCGCACACTGTCGTGCCTACATCGGATCCGTCTGGACACTTTCCTCCTGCTCTTTTCCAGTGGCTGCTTCCAGATCTTGAAGAACTAATGTTTGGACTAGCGTTTAGCGATAGTTTATCAACAGTCCGGCCCAGCAGAGCTGAAACTCAAGTATAAGTAAATAGTTTTCTTTGACCAGACCCACATTTTAAACTACTCAAATGTACATCTTAGCTGTTTGAGTGCCCAAGTGAGACGGAATATAACAGGGAGTGTGGCATTGCTCAGAAAGTCTGTTTATGTGTGTGTTTAGGCTGGAAGAGCTCGTCAAGGCTTTTCTGGATGATCCTGATCCACACATGACGCTGTCGTTGGGGCCAGATATGAGAAAGATCAAGCACTGTTTCTCCCTGCTGAAGGTAACGTGTGTGTACGGTATCTGCGTGCTTGTGTCTCCCTCCATCAGTCATTTCTATTGTTTGTTTTACTTCCTCCTTTCCGCGACAAGATGCACACACCACTGCCAGGCTAGTATCACATCAGAAGAAGAGAGTTTCATTTCCAGTTATTTCATTAAAGCTCTAGTTGGAATTTTTTAAGCTGTTTGCCACATGAACTGTAGAAAATGTGAGGAGAAATGAGCTAAGGAAAGCAGGCAGCTGTAGCTGCTAGCTGTAGCTGCTAGCTGTCTGCTTCTAATTTAACAGGTGTCTGAGTGATGCATCTGTGCAGTCTATGGCTGCAGCTGGCTCACCAACCATTACCTGGTAACTTACAGTAGCAATCCACCCTCTTCTGGCTTAAAAAAACAAGATCATGACTACCAAAATGCTGAAGTTACAAAGATTGATGTCTCAGTGGTTATATACATTCTCTGGTCAGGACATTGTCTGAAGTTGGTCTTTTTCATTTATGCTGTAGCTCAAAGAACAAGAGATCAGATGCGTTTGTTACTGCTAGAAATCCTCTGCTTGGTTCACATCAGGGAGCTTCAGAACATTAGTCACAGAACTGGTCTCATTTAGGGTTTTTCCCTGCTAACAATGCATTTTATGCATGTAAGCATATCAGTCAGTGTACAGGAAATGTTTCAAAAATACAATTTTTATTATATTCAGAGAAATGAAAGTGAACTTGTTTTGGCTCTGAGCAAAACCATGGCGAGGCTACCAATATTTAGAAATATTGATAATACCGATATTTGAAAATTCCAATATTCTGATATATAATGGCTATTTTTTATTGCCCATTAAAATATAAAATAATATAATTAATTTAGTCTATTCATTTAGATGTTTTTCATTGAACCTGTGAATGGTTTTAATGCCTATTTTACTGTACAATTACTGAATGAATAAAAGGCTTTGTTAATACTTGTGACCCTCGTTGACCCTGCATCTTAGGGATGTACCAGACATTTCCCACCATTCATCAGTTCAGCAGTGACCAGGCGACCCAGATCCTCTGAGCTGCTGCCCCAACTGTCACGTTCTGAGTTATGTTTGACTTTCCTTTAAATTAATTTCCGGCTTTTATAAGGTTAAAAGGTTACTGTCTTATCAGATTGCAAAGACAGAGTTTAATCACCTTACTTTCACAAAAATGGGAGACATTAAAATGATTAAATAGCTATTTAATCATGTATTTTGTATTATTATTCATTAACAGTCACTGGAATATTTTTACGGTGTCTTTGATATGCTGGTAATTCACACTCTGAAAATATTTTACTCCCTAGTGATGCAAAATTTCACCCCGACTTGCTGTTTTTGATGGCTGAAGACTAATTTTCCCACAGCCTGATTGAAGTCTGAACACATGGAGCCTTACAGTTATTTACCATTTAATTAGATTGTAGGTGTAATGTTGACATGCCTTCCTTAATGCATGTCGTTGAGCTAAAACTTCCCAAGAATTTCCACAAGCTAATTACCTCATCATAGCAAACAACCCATTTGAAGCCCACCTAACTCAAGACACAGGGAGGCTGGACATTTTCTAGCTTTCTACACTTTCTATATCAATGTGATGGAACTGGCAGCTTTGTCAGCCTCTTGATCCCCACCCCACCTCTTGATCAGCATCAGCTGGGAATTGAATAAGTGATTAAGATAATCATTAATTGAGATTAATCAGTGCTCATCATCCTTAAACACAACATTTTGATAAAATATTTAAGGCTTATTTCAGACAGAAGAACTGAGGACCACACCAAGGCGAGATTATTTTGAACTGTGACTCATGCAAAGCTGCTCTTGTAGAGTGCAATAATAAAAGCATACTGGAAATGAGCAGCACTATGTTTGCACTATGAAACCGCCAGTTTATGAACCCTCGGTCAGCAAAGAATTCTGTTGTATTTAATATTCAGCAGCTGTGCTCAGACTAAAGTAAACACCTGGGTGAGTTGTTGTCATTAAGGTCTTATTTGTGTTTGATGTGTATTTTTACACTTCTTTTTGCTTTGGCTATTTACTCGGTTTACACATGCATGCTGTGTGCACGATGCTCGTAAAAAAATTCTAATTTTTGAAGAAAGCCAGACTAGTAATAGATCCTAGCCATCTTTTGTCAAACACGAGGCGATGGCCTGCTGCTGCTGCCGCCGTTGAGCAGAGGGAAAATACTGCAGTGCTCGCTCTGTCCCTGGCCTCTGGTTTGGTTGAAGTTTGAGCAGCCACCAGAAGCCGTTCCAGATCCCACTTGAATGTCTGTTTATCTCTCCTTCAGTTTGTTATGATCCATAAACTCTATCTCCCGTTCAGTTTACATTCCTCCGAGCATCACCCGAGTCGCCCCGAATTCGTCTGGTTTAAATTTGATTTCATTCCTCTTTGTTCTCAGTGCTGCTTGTCACCATTTCAGGTTGGTGTATCACTTGTGTTTCTGTGCAACAGTGATGAACACATGAAATTGAAAACGTCAACCCAACCGTACTGTCAGCTTCAGTGTGCCTTCATGTGCGTAATGTTCAGGGACAAGCCTCACCCCTCATCTGTGCCTTCATGTGGAAAAGCTTCCTTTCCCCTGACGTGTTTCAGGTTTATAGACAGGTGGGAAACCTGTCTGAGCAAAAAAAAAATCTAAATCCAGAAGCCTTTTTTTAGCTGCCTTTTCTCTCTCTCTCTCTTACTGTTTCTGTGCAGTTAATAATTTGGGACAAAAGGGGAAGAAAAGACAGATGCAGTGACGACAAAGAAATGCCAGCAGCAACAATGAAGGAAGAAGAAATTCAACACAGCCAGCACTGCGCAGGAGAAGTGGCCAAATTAAAGGAGATGCTTGAGCAGCGCGATAACGAGATTAGTATCCTTTGCCATGTTGCAGCCAGCTTAGTTAAGCTCCAATTAATCTTTATAAAGGGAGATCTGATTTTTGATACTGTTGTTTCTGTTTGTAGCCTGAGTTTTAGCCACTGTTTGAGCAGGCATTGGATGCATGTAGGTCAAAAGCCAATCTTTTTATCTTAGACCTGCAGTTCTACTTTAAAGCAGCTTGACTGTGCCCTCTCCACACACACAGAGGAAAAAAACACACACTTGGTGTAATAATAAAAAAAAAAAGTTGAGCGGATCATTGTGTGTACACGCCCACACATGCTCAGACACATCAGGGTTGCAAGTGCAAGTTATATGTTCAAATAATAATAATGATATTAACACATCAGTGGGGAAACGAGGCACAAATCACCTTGACTGGCTCATCACTTTAACCATCATTGGCACAAGTCTGCAGTGTGAGTCGTGGGCATGTCCTGGATGTAGGTTTGGAGCAATTGCAAACCGCAGAGATCTAAATCCTGTACAGCACCTCTAATACACAGCATTAACAGTATGAATGATATCACCTCCACTGTTCATGCTTAGCTGAAATTAGAGCTGCAGTGCTTGAGGAAATGGCTTTTTTTTAATTGGGTGATAATGGGGGGGGAAATAAATTGTGGGCTTCACTTTAAATTAGTCTCTGCATTCCACCTCAGCATTTAATCAGGCTTACTGCTGATAGTAAAGTCTTCATTAGCAGAAAGGCCTTTAAAGGAAACGTGTCTGTGTTATTGCATGGTCGGGTTACTGCGCTTCTATGAAATGTAAGTACGCAAACATTCATCACCTGCACGCCACATAAACACACAATCTAATGACTGCTGTTAATCATAATTACTATTAATCATAATAATGGTATTGGTGTGTGAATGTGATATTTCTAATGGCTTTATGGGATTATTCCCCCCTCAGCCCCTCTTGCTGTGGGTTGTCATTAGATCACTGCACATTAGCTGGAAAATTGAGACGTCTGCTTGATTATTTAGCCAGAAAAACCGCAGCTCTCCAAAACAAATTGAATATTATCATGCAGGTATTTCACCATAGTATTTCTTGGACCTGGTTTCTATAATGTGAATTCCTCTCTTCTTTGATTTTTTTCCCCCCTCCCTCAAATTGTCACACGCTGGTTTTCACATGATGCAAATGTAATCGCTAAAATTGCCACTGTATGTGTTTTAAAGGCAGATATAACAGGCGCTAATGCACAAACCCTCCTGGCCAGGTTTGTATATACGTTCGCAGTAGCCTAAACTGTCAGTCCTTCAGTGAGGGTGGTCTGTCTGCACCGTGTAACACTATAGTCTGTAGGGGTGACATTATTTCCAGCCTGATCTCTAATAACTATCTAGATTTCAAACCTGTATCCGCTAGCTAATCACTATGGCGTTCATGTCTGCAACCATGTCCAACCCCCTCAGCTCTACAGTGATACTGAGGAGTCCTCGCAGGGTTCATTATGGGAAAGTTTCCTGTAAAACAGAAGGGGGGCATCCCTAGCAACTACCCCTGTCTGTTTTTCATGCATGTCTGACTGCATGAGAACTAGTGCACCTGGTATTGTTTAGTTGACTCTGCAAGAATGATGAGACTTCCACCACTAACATGATGATAGAGCAGCAGGGGGAAACAACAAACATGGCAGATTTTAAACAAACCTAAGAAGGCACAGCGCTTAGGGTGAGGGGTGAAACCAAGCCGAGGACAAAAATAATTTTCCGAGGGCACCTCATGTGGTACCTTTAAGAAAAAAGCTGAGCAAATTTCAGAGAAATCTGCTCAGCTTATGAGATATGCAACAGAAAACTCCAGAGTTCTTGGTAATAATCTTGTAGAGAACATCTTTACCTGATTTCTGTCACTGCTAAAATTATTGTCTGCAGCTCTTGAATACTGTTTTTGTTTGACTGCCACTTCAGAGCAGCTCGTCTTTTCAGGTTTGACGTCCTATTCATAGTTTTCAAATGCAGTCACATCATTAGTGGAAAAGGTTGTTCCTCTGCTATCTGACAGTTGTTTGCAACGTGTTTCTTGATACAACATTTCTGATAGTTAAACTCCTAGCGAAGCATATAGCATTGCAAGGTAGCACACTTCCCTGTCACACAAGTGCAGCTCAGATTGTCGGTGGTCATCAACTGTCCACAGTTTTCGAGGATTGTGACCCTAAAAATGACTTGCTGACTTGAGCAAATGACCTTTTCTTTGGTAATAAGAAATTTCCTGTCCTTGACCTGACAAAACTGCAGCATCCAGCTCAAAACTAGAAAGGCCCACCGGTAATTTTGTGCACCTTCATCATGGTGGCAGTGTGAAAGGAGGGATTCTCCTCCTGCGGCACTGGGCTGGGCTCACACATAATGATGATGATGATCACCTAAGGGGTCGTGCTCAAGGCCACATTTGTCATTTTACGGGTCACTGGATGAGCTACTTCATCATTGATGGACTCGTTTGTGACAGAAATACAGCGGCAGGTGTTGGATATAGACTGAAGATGTCCAAAACACTATTTAATCAACCACGGAATGGTCAAAGGACTGGTTCTTATATAGCACTTTTATACTCTGCTTGAGCACTCAAAGTGCTTTATACAACATGTCTTCATTCAAACACACATTCATACAAGTAAGTGCTACAAGTAAGTGAAAATATGTAGTGTGTGTGTGTGTGTGTGTGCGTGTGCGTGTGCGTGTGCATGTGTGCGTGTGTGAATGATATTCGATTTTTTTCCTTGGTTGGTGTATTGTGTTAAGATCTCATAAACGTATCTCTCCAGAAGCAACACGGCTGCGCTGGCCTTGTTGTTCCAAGTTGTTGTTTACATGTAATAACGACTTAACTGAATTCATTAATAAATTGAATTAACTTTACTTAATAGTTAAACAATCAGCACAGTGACTCTAAAGATATTCAGTATCAATATAACCAATATTTAACTCGTGCACATTTTCTACTGTGAGCACTAGCCACTAGCCATGTCAGTTTCTCACTAAAGTGATAACACCTCATTGCTACTTGATGAATCCAGAAACAAGTGCATCAACATCAAAACTGAACGTTTTTGGGTCTTTCAGTAAATTAAAGAGCAGTAGATTGTCACTCGTGACACATTCAGTGAAGAAGCTGCTCAAAAACGTGCAACTTCAATGTGTTTGGCATCACATTTGTTGCACTGAAGATTTGTGAAGCAGGTTCGGTAATAACATCAGCTCCTGATCTTAACAGTGCACTCGGGTCGGTTTCTGACTCTTTAATCTCACTTTGGCCTGATGATGGTCATAAAAAGTTCAGCCAAGATGTTGTTTGAAAAATGTACAACATGTCTTGGAGTTACAGCCATAAGCTGCTTGCTTGGAGGACTTGGTTGTTGTGAGTAAAATATCACGGCTCCAGAGAACGATCATGACTGTGGTTTAAAGAAACTAACACTTAATTTTGGAGGGAAACGGAAGCATTTGACCTGTTTCGGGGCAAAACGTGCTAATTGAACTTACTTCAACGACGTCACCTTCCTTGAATACTGTGATTCTGATCTTGAATATCAAGAGTGGGACAACAAATTGTTCCTATTATTTTTTTATTGCATACACGGTGGGGTGCATTGAAACTGGAGCAGTTTTCTGGCACCATTGAGAATGAAATCAAACATTTACCATGTGTGGCAATTTTAAAGGCATTTTCTATATTTCCTGTAATGTCTGCCTTGTTGGAAAGTATAACAGAGAATGACTAGAAGGTTTAGGAGGAGAGCATCATGAGCTGAGTGTGACCGCAGCATTTTGACCACATGGCATGTGAAGCAGCCCACAGATCTCACATTCTTACTCCTATAGAATTTTTTTTTATCTCCGATAGAGTTCTGTGGTAGATTTGTGCATAAATGAAGATATCAGATGCCAATAATGGAAAAACCTGATGAACAGTGGTCTGAAGTAATGACTTGTTTGAAACAATGACACAGGACCCACAGAAACAGGCTCTTTTTCTCTAAATGTTGGCTTCAGTAGGTCATTTGGAAGTGTGTTGGGTTTAGATTTTGGCAGTTTTGAGAACACTGTATGTTTTATTTCAATGGAAATTGTAATTAGAGACTATGTTCCTTCATGTTATTGTTTCCACTGACATCCCCTTTTGTCCTGGCTGAAAGGAATAAAAGTTAAGTTATGCCTCTTTTTTTTTGTCTTTAAAATGACCACCGCGGTTATAGTTTGACTATAGCAAGACGTCTGCAGAGCTCATTGTAAGGGAAGTGCGTAGCGTGTTGTGTAACTCAGAGTCATGGGTAGGCAACTTTTTTTTCAGAGGGTCATCCTGATGGTGATAAAGCAAGTGAAGGGCTACACATTAAAATATGGTTACAGGTTGCAATGAAAAATACTACTACTACTACTGATTTTAAAAATCTACCTAAGATCATTTTAAATATAAGGATTGTTTTGTTTTGTTGTCAATGACTGCAAAAAGACCAAACAGCGTGTTCTGACTTGGCCTTTGAAGAATATCTCATTCCTTTGCTTTGAAAGACTCTTGGGTTGCTTTTGCAGTATGCTTTGTCATGTTATCCATCTGCACTGTGAACCACTTTTGCAGAATTTGGCTGAATCTGAGCAGGGAGTATGGCCCTGTGCACTTCAGAATCCATCCTGCTGCTTTTGCCAGCAGTCACATCATCAATGAACACCAGTGGCCCGGTTCCACCTGTAGTCATACATGCCCGTGCTGTAGCATTGCCTCCACCCTGTTTGACAGATAATGTGGTACAGTATGCTTCAGGTCATGAGCTGTTTCTCTCTTTCTCCGTATATTTTCTCATACCAATATAAGTTCATCTTCATTTCATCTGTCCAAAGATTTTTCTTGTAAAGTCTATTTTTGGCATTTCTGTTCTTGAGTCTTCCCGTTCATGTCTCGATTGTAGACTTTGGCAATGATATGCCTACTTTCTCCAAAGTGTTCTTGACTTGGCTAGATATTATGAAGGGTTTTTTATTTCTTTAAGAGGAAAATAATTCTGTGATCATCCACATTAGTTGTCTTCTTAGGTATTCCAGGCCTTTTGGGATTGCTGAACAGGCCTGTGCATTCCTTGTTTTTAAATTAGATTGTTGATTTGGCCTCTCCTAAGGTTTCTGCTGTCTCGTCTCTCGGATAGATTTGTGTTTGTTTCTCAGCCTAATAATGGCCTCCTTCACTTTTTTCAGTATCCCCTTTTTCCAGGGAAAACTACCAAATACAACTCCAGATCTTTTATCTGCTTAATTTGTCATGGAATCCTGAGAGAACAGGCCTCTGGCTGACAGGACACTGTACACTGGTATGCAGAAGCAAAATTACAAAAGTTGTGTCATTACCCAAATGCTTTAGGGCTTAAAGGTAGTCGCAGTGAACCAGCCTCAGACAAGATCTAAGCAGACAGTCACTTAGTTATACTCTTTCATACTTGCTGACACATGTACTCTTAAGTAGACAGCCACATCAGTGGGAAAGGATTGTGAGAAATCTTGGCAGCGTCATCCCTGCAGCCTCATTGGCTCCTCTACACTGATTCATCCCAGACCATCACACTCTCCCATACCTTTAAAGTGAGATGCAATTTATAAAACTTCTAAAGATACTCCCCTCTAATAGTGACACTTTTTAGGACAGAACTACCTAACTGTCCTCATAGACCACTGACATTAGTTCTTTGACGTGTGATTTGTCTGATTGGATTGAGGGAAACGTTTCCTTGCAATATCTCGTCTCCAAAAGAAAGACAAGTGCATTCTTTAACTCCCTTAAACAGGCATCCTAGTCAAGATGTTGAAGAAGGAGAAAAAAAGAGCCCATGATGCTGCTGCTCAGCTTGCTAATGGACCAAGCCAATCCTCTCAGAGTACATCAAGTGTGTCCACAGTGGCGCTGTCACACGAAGGAAGCACAGAATCCATATCAGGAGACCATGGAGGACGA
>VOQJ01034054.1:20293-33295 GCA_015052665.1 Apistogramma diplotaenia | reverse complement strand
AAGTACAGCATTTGTGTGCAGCTTTAATAAAATCGTGAACAGTGAGCAGGTAGCATGTTGCTGAATTGAAGCTGCCAGGGGTTATTGTCCTCTATGCAATGCTGACGTGTTCAGAACTGCTGTTTATATTTGTGTTTATGTTCTCGCTAATCATCAAATGGCAGGAAAACCAGCCATATCAGTAGAGCTCTGCTGAGCACATCTGGCTGCCAGACTGAAGCTGAGTACCTGTGAATGTGGGAACATGTAGAGTTCTTTACATTTGCACAGCATGACCTGGCATGAGCGCTGCTGACATAAACAGTGTTTATGGTTAATAAGGTAAAGCACACTGAGCATCTCTGTGCTGATATTTTCCTCTCTTTCAGGTCCGCAGCTGTCTACAGGAAAACAAGAGGCCTTTGAGATCTTCATAAGAGACCACGAAGACCAACTAACCATAGAAGACAACAAGAGTCTACTCAAACAGAGGTCAGTGGCCAGTAATTATCCTGATACTCCCAAATTAAGGCAGGCTTTTTCCACAGTATTTGCAGCACCACAAAACAAGTTCAGGATTTTTTTTCCTTCTCAGGCTTCTCTTTTTGCTGACATCAGCTATCAGCCCGAGTGGTCACATGAAGGTTCTTAACAAGCATATAGTATCAGTCAAACTTTGAGCCCATTCACAAAAAAGAGGCAATCTGCCCAATCATAAACATGAATAATTCCACTTGGCAGCAGGAAAAATACTTTACAAATGAAGGGAAAACTATACACATGCTTTAAAACTGCTTCCAGCCAGAAGCTTCAGACCCTCTTACTGCAATCAGAGGGATCTTCCCTTCTTTTCCAAAGAACGGATTGAAGGTGACGTCTTCATGCAGCAAGATTACGTGCAAAGTCTGTGCATTAGCAAATTTACATCCAGTGGAGGTGACTAGAAACAAATATGCACCAAAATCAAATTCATGCACCAAAAATTCACTTCTGTTTGTCCAAAAAGACTCATCAGCTGAGGTTTTGTGGATCAAAAATGGAGGAGTGTATTGTTGCTGCTTGAGAGCTGCATTTTTTTACATAGACACAGAGAAGAAAAGGGAAGGGCCTGAGGAAAAGTGAATCACAGGAATTCTTGTTAAGTTTGGAAAATATTTTAATGTAACTTGATAAGAACTATCGCTTGTACCCCAGAGGCTGTGAGGGTTTGAAAATGTGGGGTTTTTGTTTGGTTTTGTGTAGAAATACATTTGATCATGTTGACAATCTGAATTTTTTAAAGTTTTTATTTTATTTGAGCAGAAATAAAATAGTCTGTTCAAATTAAGATTTGTTTTTAAGTAATTATGTAATGATTTCTAGAGAGAGATTTTATGGCTGTATTGTTTTTCAATTGAGTTTCTATTAGCACCATAAGGTGAGTGCAGTTTAGGTCCATTACCCTCAAGAGATATCAGACCGCTCAATAATAATGCAGATGGATAAACAGCGCTGCAGGTCAGGGCAGCATGTGTAAATATGATTTGCGGGCAAACTCTTTAATTCTTTGATTCTTTTGAACAGATCAGCCGAGGCCAGAAAACTCTGGGAGCAACAGAATGAAGTCAGAAACAGAATCAGTAAGTTTCCTCAAGCTTTTGGAAAGCACATCACACTCAAACGATTTTTACATGTTCAGGTGTGGATTCTTCCATCATCGTAATGGAAACGGAGGTAATAACATGCTGAGACCTTCAGCTCAGTGCGATGCTGTTCTGCATTTACTTTGTCCCACATGAGCAGCAGGTGTGTGTGTGTGTGTGTGATGACCATACAAAGATAACCCCTCGGTCTGAAGCCTGAGTTTCGGATTCACAGGGGTTACTTGTTCACACACTGAGCATAAACCATTCAGTGTCTATCTGACAGGAGATAAGGAAAAGCACACGTCACCTTTAAGCTTTATTTCTGTTTTGGTTGGCGAAAACATTTTAATTATCCTAAAAAACCAACAATTTCTTTAAGTCCTTCAGCCCTTCAATGCAGAAATAAGGAAAAGCAGAGTAGGTAAACATAAAAAATATAAAAGATGACTTGTTAGGAATTTGACGTTCAGTAATGTGTCATAACCCACTGCTGTTTACAGGAACACTAAAAGGCGAGACCGCTGGCAGTGAGCATAAATGATATTAATGTTTGGTTGAACTTTCCAGTAAACTCGGAGCAGTTAAAACGTGTTTTTATCTGGTTTGCATTTACTACCGAAAGCTACATTTATAAATTTCCCAGCTCTGTTTGTGGCTCGTTTCACATGCCGCTGAAATGGATAGGTTTACACCAGCGCCTGGCATCATCGCTACCTCCGAGCACACTTGGTGGTTTGGTAGCATTTGCCCATTAGCCTCATACATGCCAGGGTACACTTATCACCCTCTGAATTTTTCTTTCTCTCTTTTCACCATTCACACCATGGGGTGCTGACACACACGAATATGTCACGTATCACACAGAAATCAGCCCTGACAGCAGACAGATTATTAACTCTTTAAATGTGTTCTGCAGACCACACATCGAGGCTGAGGCGAGGAAAAACTGAATTTTTTGCTAATTTATCCACGTTCCTCATCTTAGTCAAACATCTCGATGCTGTCAAAGCTTATTACATTTTTAGGTGCACGGAGCTGCATTCTTCCTGGATGAGAGATGGTGTTTTTAGTGGCTGGAAAGTGGCTTACTGTGTTTTCCTGCCATCTTGGAAGCTTGCTTGGAAACTTAACACCACCTGTGTCTCATAGTTAAAGTAGAACATGGAAACGTGGATTTAGGATAATATGTGGTGCTTTTTTTCTGATGGATTCATCGTGTGGGTTATAGGAAGCATCAGTGTCTGATTTATGCTGTTGTTCTTGGCCTCCGAGTGGCTCTGGAGTCCAGTCCTACTGGAGAGACACATTCTGAATCCATAGGTCCAAAAGTCCAGCAATGTTGCTTTTTTCATATTGCACACATAAAAAAAACTTCTTTTTTTCCTTTTATGTAAGAGGAATTGGTGTCAGTAGGATAGCCAGATAGCTAAAGGGAAGCATGTTGGTCAACTAGCAGCATGGGATGAAAGAAACTGGGCAAGTTAGTGTGTCCTGACAAAAGGGCAAAGACAAACAGCACAAAATGAAAGGTGAACCTTTATTAGCCTTTACAGAAGAAATCCACACTGCTTTGGAAGCAAGTCGTCACATGGAGGCTGGAGCAGAAGCCCCAAAGCTTCATTGCCTGCTTGCCATGTGGGAGCTGGGTCACTGTGATCCCAAATGTTGTCCTGGCAAAAGGTTGGTGAGGAAGGACTTTCTATGCAACCTGAGACAAAATCTGAGATTTCAGTGGACTCTTGTCCAATGGGCACGAAGTATGTCGCAGCAGCAGACCGAAGGATTGTGCCCAACAACAGGGTTGCAGTGATCGATTGCTCCTGGGCCGAGCTGCCTCCAGTCATCTCGGTTTAGTGCCGTACCTCTTTGCTGCCTTGAAAGCTATCCTGCATTGAGGCTTTTGCTCCTTCATGCTTCATCGTACATTGATGTTTCTCTGTCTCCCTCCCCTCACACCCAACCGGTCATGGTAGACGGCTGCCCCTCCCTGAGCCTGGTTTTTTCCTGTTAAAAGGGAGTTTTTCCTTCCCACTGTTGCCAATTTCGCCAAGCTGGTGGTCATCTGATTTTTGGGGTTTTATTACTGTAGGTTATTTACCTTAAAATATAAAGTACTTTGAGGAAACTGATGCTGTGATTTGGTGCTATATACAAAAATTATTGAAATTAATTGAATCAAATTGAATGTCTATTCAGAGAGATTAAAGATGTGCATCTTCTGCAGCAGGAGAATCAGACTGATGTGGTTCTGTTGATGTTATTGAAGCACAACAGAAAATGGTGCATTGCTCCTTTTGGGCTGAGGGAGAGAGGCTGGCCTTAGCGAGGGAGTTCAAGTATCTGAAACTTTTAATATGGCTAATCTATGTTCCACTCCTCACCTGTTCTTGAGACCTGTTCTAGTAACTGGAAGACTAAGGTTACAAATGCAAGCTGCCAAAATGAGCTCCTTAGGGTGGCGGAGACGAGGCTTAACGATAAAATGAGGGGCTTGGAAATCAGGATGGAGTTTAGAGTGAAGTCATTGGTCCTGTGTTTCTTTGGAGGTTTTCCAAGCATGCTTAACTGGGAAAAGATCCTGGCACAGAGCCAAGATTTCCTGGATAAATTATATATCTTATATATCCTTTTCTTGGATTTTTGGATAACTGTTTTCATTTCTTTCATTCTGTAATTATGCTGCATTTTATTGGGTCCATCACCTCACTGTTAAAAAAAATTTTCAGTGCAGTTGCCACATTTTTACAAGACAACTATATTTGCTAATGCATATTTATAGAACCACAAGGTGTGTCCACAACTGAAATCATTAGACCTTATTGAATTATCAACTGCTTTGGTTATGGATTCATTTCTGAGAGAATTTCTTGTGTAATGTCTCTGGAAACACTGCCTGCAGTTTTTATAGCAGGCAGTATCTACTTTGGTATAACTTTGATCCTCTGCTCACCTTTGCTAAAGTGACCCACAGTCCCAAGAAAAGCCTGCTGGAGCCTGAAGTTTGCATCATTACCAAGAAGATTGTTCCAAAGCTTTGGAGAACAAATATTGAAGGAAGAATATTGTGCAGTCTTTGGAAACATGAGCTGCATTTTACTATGTTGACTGCTATGATTAATTGGTGTGTTATCAGCTCATTATTAAAGTGGTTTATAAAAAAAAGTCCCTGGTTTAGGTTAAAGAGTCAGTCAACACTGGTATAAACCCAGCTCTCCCATAAAAACAGAGAATGTTTAGTGCAACTATGTGTAACAGAAACAAATCTTGTTTCCTGTGTTCCTGCAGTCGTTTATTCATCTTGTGAATTTTATTAAACATTTGCCATAATTTTCAGATTACTTTGTGGGCTTTCTTCTTCATATACACGTAGGTGGATGCTGGAAAGCTGGGTCGCGTGTATGGTGCTCAAATCTCAACTTCACTTTGGTATTTATGCAGCATATCGAGTTCAACTTCCTGGCCACAAAAATCACCAAATATTTATTGAGGCTTGTAGTTTGAAACCAGCTTTTAAAGACGACGGCACGTCTCCTGATGGCGGAGGGAACCCTGTGTGGTTTGGAAGAGGTTTTGGTGTTGAGGTCAGAGTCTTGTCCTGGATGGAGAACAGAAGCACTGCAGTCTGCACCCCACCTTTACTTGACAAATACTCAGATCGACTGATGTCAGTCAGTCAAAGTGAGTTTTCTGTTTTGTGCTGCTGGCCACGTGCAGCTCGGCTTATCCTGTGTTCCAGCAATAAAGCTGAATTACATTCTGTCTGCAGTCCTGCATTTTGGGTCCATCTCTTGCCTGCTGCACAGCTAATCATGACATGATGCCACCTATCGTCCTGCTTTGAAGCATTTTAGCTGTCGCTTTCTCATTTTTTGTTGTTTTTTTTTTGTTTGCTTCTTATTTAGAGCCAGAAGTCTCTAAATAGCGGATGGATGGGAAACTGGCTTGCTTGGTTGGCTGTTTCTATAGTAATTACACTCGTCAAAACTGGAGCACAGCCTTCTTGGATGGTCTCTGAGTAAGCCATATTATTTTATTAGAATAGATTATTCATTCATTTAAAAGGATCCAAAAGGCACCGAAAGCACAGCCTGAGTCAGCATGAGCTTCTCGGGCAAAGAGGTCACGTCCCTAATAATGCAAACCTTAATACTCTAAACAGGTAAAATAAAAATTGATCTACCCACTGTAAGAAATTAGTTGCAAAGACCAAAATTATTGTTTGTTCCAGGCTGTAAACAGGGGGATTTAGAGCCCACCTCCAAAAGTGGACATTAGAAGAACTGCAGGTTTTCCAGCTCCATGAGCAGCTTCACAGGGGCTTCTGTCAGACATGATGGATCTGTTA
The DNA here is from genome assembly GCA_015052665.1 of Apistogramma diplotaenia. Taxonomy (NCBI): domain Eukaryota; kingdom Metazoa; phylum Chordata; class Actinopteri; order Cichliformes; family Cichlidae; genus Apistogramma; species Apistogramma diplotaenia. Next base: position 27,346 of record VOQJ01034054.1, on the reverse strand, counting down.
AAGAATACTGTCACATGACCATGTATGGACCAAGAGGAACACAAAAGTCAACCAAAGAAATGTGCTCTTTATGCTGCCTTGATGCTCTCCCTGCCCTTTTTCTGTACCCTGTCATCATAGCATGGTCATGGCATAAATATTTTTTAATCCTTTTATGTTATTATGAAAGGAGTTGTGGGTCATGTTTGAGAGAATTGTGTCTGTTAGTGAAGTCTCATGCTGCCCACCTCACCACAATGTGAAGCCACAGGGCGTCTCAGTACATCTACATTCTCAGCTACCCACACACAACCCTGCTTCATGCCCCATAGGCATTTGGAAAAACACTGTCATCATGGGTACACTGTGTTGGGGTTTCTCATTTGTAATATTTCACATCATCCATTCATGTCTCTGCTGTCTACTGAAACCCTCAAAAAAGGGGGTCCTGAAAGATGAGCTGGTTACACGGGCACTTTGCAAACGATTTAAAAGTGTTCCGCAGGAGAAAGCCGAGCGAGAGCTGTAATCCAACCGTTTTATGGCGTCATGTGAGGTGTTACAGAAACCCACACCCTTTCTTTCCCACATTATACTTCATCTGGATTCCCCATTTTCTGATTTCAACTTCAGATCGCCGATAGGGTCGCTTTACGCGAAGAGCCGGAGCACGGCACCGTCTACATGTGAATGACACCTGAGGGGACGTTGATGGAAGTGCCACAGAAGATTCTGCCATTCTTTTATATTTCAGTCTGACGCTTTGATCTCTGATCCAAATGTGAACGTTGCAGCTCATGTTTGTCTCATGGCAAACACGTCCCCACATGTTTTAATCCATTTATTTGTCACTGCTCTCCACCACTGAAGCGTTTTATCACAAATGTCTTCAACAGCAGAATTAAAGACACACAGTAAATAGTCTGTTCATATGTTAAGACTGTACCATGGCCTCAAGAATCACCGGTGACCTAAATGCCTGCCTCTTGTTGCTTCTTGGCTCACTGTAGTCACAAGAGTATATTTCAAGGTCTATGGAGGTTTGTAACTCGGCAGTACGTCCTGTCCCAGAGTGCTCTGTTAATATGATACGACTGATATTTGCCCCTTGCAGACATCAGTATTGTGCACACTCGGGATGCACTGTTTGAAACCAAAACCCAATAACTGATGCCAAAATCTTTTGCCATTTGGTTGCAATTTGGATGGTCTGTGCTGTACGCTGTGTAACTGCTTAGCATTTTCGAGGGTTTTAAGAAGCAGTAGATGAAGGGCAGTACAAAATCTTTGTCTGCAACAGTGTGCAAATTTTGCTCAGCCAAATTCAAAGACACCTGATGAAGAGATGAGGCAAATTGTGGTGCGGATCCACACCACCTTTTGTGTCCATTGAGTTTCTTGAAGGATGTATTTGAATTTGGTTTTGTCTTTCTTCATCTCCTTCCCTCAGCTGAACTGAAGAAGCAGCTGGACGTGCGGAGGAGACAGAGGGCTGCTCATGGTAAGAATTATTTACAACTTCTTAGACCCACATTAACATTTAAACAGCAAGCACGTGAAGCAATTTAAATACACGTTTCTGCACATTTCTTGCTTTTGCATTGGAATTGCAGCTTGGAGAAGTATCAGCTCTTTTTTTTTTAATCAGCTTTTTGAATTGGATGGTAAACGCCGAACACGTTGCGGGTGCTCTCATACTGTTTGTGCATAGGTGGCCACTTCAAAGCATTTGCTGCAGGCCTCAGCGAATGAAAGCTTAGTGACCAAAGACTGGGTGGCTCAGGCTCTAAGACTCCTTCATTTACTCCATTTTGACTGTTTTGATCAGTGACATAAAACCTTTGATGAGGAAACCTGGTTGCAAAGCACGCAAACACCTCCCACCAAAAGGCTTTTCTTGTTATTTGGAGTCCCGCATCAGAGAGCTCTTCACAGCAGCCTGGTTTCTATTATGCTGGGCCAAAAGTTTAAACGCTGTCTTTGAAGGAAAGGAACTCGTGACTGACATTTACCAGCTTCTGATCGTGTACTTGTCATTTTATATATATATAACATGACTTTCACATTCCTGCCAATCCCATTTCTACCACAGGTGTCACGGAGAATCACACAGAGACTGAGGAAGAGTTTGACCCAGTGGAAGAAAACCTTTGCAAGCACATTGAGGAAGAAAAAAAACAGTAAGTTTGTAGTGCTTTTTAAGGGGTTACCATGGCAGACCCCGTTTGGACTGATTGGAGACAGCAGATCCTTTGTAACGTGGACAAAAGATGAATTCAGCGCCGCTATTTTCTCCTGTCAGTTACAAGAGCATCATTGGCCGTCTAAAATCGCTGAGGACCGAGATTGAGCATCTGCAGCTGTTGTTGGAGAGGATAAAGGTCAAGCTCCAGAAGGACTTCCATAAGTGGTGGAGCCAGGAAGCCTCCAGTCTACAGGTGGCTGAACTTACCTTACTCTACCTATGCATGTGACAGCACCACATAAAGCTTCTGTGAGCCTGATATAAAATCCAGGGAAGAGTGTCAAAGACGTGTCTGACATTAAGCTTGTCTCTGGGTTTTTGTCTCTGTATTTATGGCTGTTTTCTTTCGTGTGTTTTCTGAATACAGGCCGCTGTGGTCGTGTAAGTTGATATCCATCTGTCTTTGACTTCTGGGGCTTTTACGGCACCAGTGTGACCCTTTCAGCCTCTGTTCAACATCATGCTCAATGGGCCCTGGTGGGACGATATGTAGGAGGCAAATACACACGAAGCCATTTCCATAGAACTCTTTTTAACCCAAACAAGAGCCTGGAGAGCAGCTTAGAGGCAAGACAGCAACAGAAATGAAGCATGGTCCCAGCAGATAACCTTAACAAGAACAAAATGTCACACCAGTTGACACAACAGCCTAAAATACTGGATACATTTTATAATTTAGTAGCTAAAGGTTGAAATTGTTGGCTAACAGTGTGCAGAAACATGATAGAGGTGTGAGCACCTGTATAAAAGCAGAAGTTCTGGTAGTTTGCTAGTCTGGAGATCTCAGGTGCCACAGTCTTCACAGTAGTGGATGTGCCAGCAAATTCACCCCAAAGTCAAAACTGTGCAATGCTCAGAGTAAATGTGAAAGCCCCGAGATCTGCATCTCAGACTCTGCGGGCCTCGGTTAGCATGCTAAATGTTAAAGTTAAGTACAGTTAGAAAAAGACAGAAGAAGCACGGCTTGTTTGGAAACGTTGCCAGGAGAACGTCTGTTCTCTCTAATAAGGAGCATGATTTAAGTTTGCAAAGTTGAGACTTTATAGTATTATATTTGCAAAAGCTTAAAGAGGAAAAAATGGATTAAATTCCCGTCTCAAGTCACCACCATGTTAGACTTGTCTCGCCACTTGCACGCTTTTCTCAGCCTTGATGGTCACTGTGTTCAGCATGTCTTTGAAAACCAACCGCACAGAAGATGTTAGGCAGCAACATGTGACGAGCAGACATCGCTGGCTGCTGCTCTTTGGTTTTGATCTTATGAATGGAGAATAATATCTCATTCACATCTGAGCAAGGCTTGGGAGTGTGTCACTGAATGACGAATGGGAAGGAGGGGAAGTCAAACAGATGTGCAGTTTGAGTCCTCAACGCAGGATGTCGATCCTTTTCCATGCCCGTATATATCCAACAGCTTTGGTCGAGCATTTATTGTTCTGTTTTTGCACAGCACACATGCAATCGCTTTGAGTTATGACAAAGCCAGAAGATACAAAATACCTGAGGTTGTCTGGTCCTTTCAAAGATAAATATGGCCACATTGTGTTTAGCTATTACCAGTCTGGAGTTGTGTTTTTGTTGGGAAGCGGTCCAGAAATAATTAAGTTTTCATTATTTGTGACCAGGAGTCTGAGTCAGAGGCCACAGCTAGGAGTCATACTGGAAAGCCGACTGGGACCTTACAGCCATCTTCGCCTCGACTTCCGGGACTCAGGTGAGGCTGCTTTTTTTCTCGCTGTAAACATGTGTCTCTGGGCCTCACATTAAGCAGACATTTTTAGCCTCCACTCAGCTCATTCACTTACAAGTAGCCAAGTTAAAATAAGAAATATTTCTGCTTTTACTGGTTCAGTTTGTTGATAATGCTCTGTTTTTCTTTTTATTATCTGTTTGAGTAGCACTTAATTATTATCCAACAACCCACAGCTTGTTTCCATGAAGCAAATCCCAGATGGCAAACAATAGCTGGAACTATGTAAATCAATAAAAACTGTTAAAAAATCACCACAAATGGTGAAGTTGATGCAGTCGCCAGATTTTGCAGCGCGTGTTTTAAATTACCATAACTCTTGAACCATTTGTGCAATCAAAAAAATTTCCAACGGTTTCTGAAAGCAGAGACTCCGCGCTTTCGGTTCATTACGGTAATGTCAGGCACGGCTTTACAGCAACCCCGGAAAAACCTAGGATTGTTGACGGAAGTACGAGTGGGTGATTCTTACCATTGCAGCAGAAAACGTAGATTTTAGTCGACATCTAAGTGTTTTTTCACCATGCTTGTTTATTGTTCTATATTTTCTGATATTTGCTGTGTTATTTGCCGTAATTTGCCTTTGTTTTTACCGTGTTTTACCGGTGTTTTTGACTGTGTTTTTTGCCGACTTTTTTTCCCGCTTCTTTACGTTCCATAAATGTTGAGCTCTCCGCTGTGGTATTTGACTCTCTGCTACAGTGGAAGAAAACTAGGGTCTCTGTCCCCAGACCAACCAAATACAAGTACATGGGAGAAGTGGAAATGTCTGACCAGATGCTGGGAACAAATTCAGTCCATCACAAAACCAAAAGATGGACCATGATAGTTTTCCAGCATCTTCTGGACATTTCAATGACCAACAGCTTCATTCTTCACAAAGAGTTGTGCATGAGCGAGCAGCAGAAGCATGAGATTCGCCAGGCCTTCCAGGTTGAGCTTGCTGCACACCTCCTAGGTGTTTGCTTGGATGCCAGGCCTGAGTCCCCAAGTGAAGGACACTTTCCTGTGCCTTCGGACACTAGAGATATGGGAAGAAGGCAGAGGGCAAGCCTGGGAAGGAAGCAGTCTGCAAGAGAAGCACTCCTTGGCAGTGTCAGCAGTGCAATACAGGCCTCTGCTTACAGCTCAACTAGGGGCCAAAAATGCCTGGATCTATTTAGAAAAAGGGAGCTCTAAAAATGAACTATGGGGCCAGATTTTACATAGTTATTGTTTTTTTACTGTGTTTTTTACTTACATAGTTCATAGTTCAGATTTAACATTCAAAATCTTTAACCTGTGTACATTCTGAGTACTTTAGTAAATGAAAACCTATAAAATTTCAATTTCGTTTTTTAGTTTTTCTGTTTTTAATCTCTTATTACACACTTATAGCAAAACAATTGCCAAATGTTGAAAGTAGAACTAGTTCTGAAAAAAGGACACAAGCATAAACTCAGATTTCCTGACACTTTTACAGCTAAAAACAACAAAAAAAACTCGCAAGTGGCCTGTTTAATATTATAGGAATTAAAGAAATTATTAATCACTAATGATTTTTTTAAAGGAATATTTGCTCCACCAGAGTCTAAGAATAAAAATATGCAACTGAAAATGTGAAAATACTCTTTAAAAGCAGGTTCAAAAAATATGCTATTTCTGTGTTGTAGCTCCCTCTCGTGGTTGACTCATGTACACTCATGTGGTGATACTAAAGAACACTGGAATTTCATATGGACTTTAACATACATAATGTGTTTTTCTGCTGTATTTTGTTGTCAGAGTCTTCATGAAATGCTCTTCCTTACACAGGGCTCCTGCTCTCAGCAGTACTGTGAGAGACCCGCTTGCAGGCCGAGACCTGAATCCAGACCCTTCCACCTCTTCTGTTCAGGAGCTCAGGTAAGCCAAGCTTCACTTACTCTCTCATTTATTTCCTGTTGGGTACAGCTGGGGTCTACTACATGTAGCCATTCTATATGTAGAAAATAGTGATTCTGTGAATTTCAGACGATGTAGCCCTGAAAGCATTCCTCCAGTACCAGCTGCGCCTGCCCGGCCGAGCAAGCCCGTGAGCAGGAAGGTGACGGACTTCACCCCCTCTTCTGAGTGGAAGTATGTGACATGATGGCCTGCAACATGGGCAAACATTACTATCAAAAGAACAATTTTGTAACTATTTTTGACCAAAAAAAAATCTTTAGGAACAACATATTTATGTGATGCTGCTTTTTAAGTATAAGGTGCAAATAATTACCTTTGAATTATTTATACAGGTTACTTAAATATTATTATTATTATTATTATTAATATATTATTGTTATTTTGGTTGACAATTAATAAAATACTATATTGTATATTTAGTGTATAGTCCACATATAATTAAAACCAGAGATTTTTTTAAAAATCTGATAGCTCAAACTGGCTCTCTGATTATGGGAGCTGCATATATTTTGTACATATTTCTTAGGGATAAAGTGGCAGAGCTCGATTTCCCGTGTGTTCCCAGAGCGCTGCCTTCTAGCATGTTCAGAGGAAATGCAGTTTCTCTCCGTCTCTCGGTTCTTCGGTCTCTATGATGTCAAACTTTGGATTTATCATTGACATTCCGAAACGTCTACCATCCAGCAGCTCGCAGAATAGCTCTTAAATCTACACACAGACCTGTAGATTTTATAGCTTTGCAGTGTTTTTTCTCCACTTGTGAACACGGCTATGAATTTTTATATCTTTGTGAAGTAATGTCTGCAGACTGTGCTAACAAATCAAACACTTCAGGTCTCACTGCTGCATCGACTACCTTTTTACAGGCACACTTAAACACGTGTGCTTTTGTTCCACCAGCACAGAGACTCCATTGTAGCCCGTTTCATTTCAGCATTTGGATTGTGAACAGTTAAAAAATAAGAGGTCTGCAGAGAAAGCAACGAATGACTGTGTTTTCATGCCACAGTAAGCATTTATACATTTCAGGGCCCTCACCTCCACCACAGCCTCGTCCACCTCTATTCTACTGACTGGGGACCAGCAGACTGATGCTGACATCATGGCTTTTATCAGGGCCAGGCAGAATCTCCTCAGCAGGACAGGTACAGTA
>VOQJ01034054.1:2050-20273 GCA_015052665.1 Apistogramma diplotaenia | reverse complement strand
AGCAGGACAGGTACAGTATGCATTGTGCATTCAACACCGCCCTCTGCTGGCTTGACAGGACATTTTTACTTTTTCCCGAAGTTAGAAGTTGAGTATATATAGAATGAATGCAGGATCCCTGTCATTTGTTTAGTACTGTTTCTTCTGTCTCACACATGTGCATTTGTTTCTTTCCCTCTGTCTCTCCTCTCCTTTGCCTTTAGTGTAGCTGCTTGATTTGACTATAAAGCAGTGACTTGTGCTTTCTCGCTTTATATCCAGCAAGTGAGTTCATGTGAAGAGGCAAAACAATGGCCAAAAAAGCTTCTTTCTTGTCTAACTAAATGCTTGCTTAACTTTCTTTCTTCCTTGCTCCGCGTCCCTTCTTCTGTTTGTTTTTCCTTGCACGCTCACTTGCTTTCTTCTCTCCCTTGCCTTCTACCATGTCCTCGTCTCCTTTCTGTGGCATGACAGAGACTTGTTGCTTCCGCTTTTATGTGAGCGCTGGATTATGCTACTTATGTGTAACAGATGGTCTGCTTTTATGCACTTCAGGCAAACATCAGCAGTGATGTGAAGTTTAATCTCCACGACGGCCAGGTGAAAGAATGATCCAGTACGTGTGTGTTAGGTTTCGCCCAAAAACAAAGCGCACACACACACACACACTCCGCGCCCGCTCTGATATGCACACGCTCAGTTAACGACTTCCTACTGGAGATGACGTGGAAATCACAGCCTGCGCAGGCTGTTTGATATGAACAAATGTTTTCTCAAGCTATCAGAAGAAGGAGCGGCCACTTTGTGCTTGTAATGATTTATATTTCCATCTGATTTTACTTTATTCAAAAGGCTGTAAAAGTATGCAATATTTCTACAGGATATTTTCTTATTTAAATTGTAGAAAAATGAAGCAAGTAAAGAAATTGTGAGCTGCTACAATACATATCACTGTTGTACTTATGTCAGAGTTTCTTGTTTTGTGTATTAGACTCGAACTCTCCATCCTGTGTGCCTTGTGATTTAATATCCACAAGTTATTGATGCTCAAAGTTCATTGTATTCTACTATTAATAGTGATACTAAATCTATTTTCAAAGGCTCTTCCTTACTCTCCTGCAGGTAATGTTTTATAGGAGTAACTGTGACTTATTTTACTGTGGAGTTTAACTGGAAATTATGTGTGTCTTTTATCTTTTATCATATAAGCAAAAGCAGTATTTGTACAGCAGTTTTAAAATGAGATCTTCTGGTTGTTAATATATCTGTGTGAGCACAGGCCAAATATTAATATCACCTTTGGGTTTATGAAGACCTGTTTGTTTTATGGGCTTTTTTCCAGCCTTGACTTATTTGTCTGATTCACTGACAAGTGAATCATTCAAGCATGAACAGGGCACCTAACTCAAGGAATGAATCAGTATTGTGTCTGCACAGCTTAGCAAAAAATCATTTTAAATTGTATCTTTTTCTCATTTCTTTATTTGAATCTATTAAAAATGCCAAAGATGACAGTTTGGCAAGCGTAAGATATTATTTTTGCACCAACAAGATGGTTCCTAAAACATATTAGATAAACGCTTTGTAGATGTCAGCATGCTGCGCAGTGTGTCCTTGAAAAATATGAGACTCAAGAAATGGGGAAAAAAATCTATCAAAGACCTGACACAGGACCAGAGAGATGCATCTGGACCTTCAGTTCATGCATTTATCATTCACCAAAGCCTCATCAGAAGTGGACCCAGCGGACGTTTGGCTGCTTTTCAGGGAGAAAATGCTGAGGTAGGCTGAATTACACCAGAACAGAGAAGACCAGAAGATTAATATAATATGATAAGATGTGATATATATTATATTATGTTATATTATATAATATGATATATATTATATTGTATTTACATGTATATTTGCACATGTTCCAATAAAGCTGCACCAAATTCACGTTTTTTGGCACAGCACTATATAAAAATATATAAAAGTAAGGATAATACAAGTTAAACTCCAGGCTTCTCTATATCTACCTCTGGCCAGTTGTCAAGTTTGATAAACAACCAATGTCTCCATCAGCATGTCTGACTACCTACCCACCTCAAAGCCGTCTGTCCAGATGGGTTTGCATGGCTTTGCATCGATTTGTTTGACATATGACAAGCAGCTGCATGCTTTGCATCCAGGCTGAGTTGCCTGAGAAGAAGGTCCTTTTTTCCAGTCATGTCATTGCATCTGTTATTTCCCTCAGAGTCACTTTCATCACTGGGTTCACTGTGGTCATTTTAATACAGAGGCTCCAGGAACATCTGGGTGGCCGTGCTTGTTTCTGTGACTATGCATCATTAAATTGGTGCAGTTCTGCGGTTAGCCATGGAGAGAGAACAAAAACAGCCTGTATTCTTCCTAATGACCACCAGGAGCCATTATAAATCACAAGAAATCTGATTGTACAGAACTATGAGAAAATGGGCCAACTGTGGCCCTCATAGATGGCTTCTGTAAACACCTACCTGGGCTAATTATGGTGACACCGGGGAGGAAGAACTCCCTTTTACTAGGAAGAGACCTCGGGCCAAACCAAATAAATAGAATAAAATAGAAACAAAAACAGGACAAAGGTTTAAGGTATGATGGGGTCTGATCATTCAGGAGATGATAATATGGAAGGACTATGGTCTCTGTTGGGGGCTTTTCACAGACATTTTTGGAGCACCCGAACGCATACCAGAATCAGGACATTCCCAGTTTATCCAGTCACATTTTCTGAGGTTACCTTACTTTTGAATGTCACATCTTCCTCTTCTGTCCTTTCTTTTCTCCATCTGTGAGAGTGAAGTTGTCACTTTGTTTTAAAGCCACTGTGTCTTTAGCTTGGACACTACATTAAAAACCCATCAGATCAGCACAAAAACAGCAAAGAGCATGCAGGCAGGTTTAAGGGGATATTACTGTCTGGTTTTTATCAGCTCTAAGGAATGGAGGCTGCATCTTAATGGGATCAAATTTAATTTCTCATTAACCAAAGGGACACTTTATTCCTTGGTACTGCATCTAAGGGATCATTTTGAATGTCCCCAGAGCGTTGAGCTTGACTTTGGTATCAATGCTTTTCTTCCAGAGTTTTAAATCAGCGACGGCAAGGAGCTCTCTCTCTCTCTGGTCATCTTTCATCTCTGTGGTTTATGGCTCCCAATCAAGCGGTTGTCTCTAAGCCTCTCCAAAATATCATCTCCTTCCTCTCCATGTGACCATAAACAGGCCCGACTCCTGAAGGCGATGGAAAACAAATGTCTGATGATCGCTCTAGCAGACATCTGTGGCGCAGAAAACTTGAGTGATGGGACTTTAAAGTGTCATTCATTATTGTTTTAACTGCATTTTCTGCACACTTCAGGAATCCAATCATTTGTGGTGCAGACTTCAAAATCCAGTTCCACATCCTGCCGAAGGACTCTGGTAACAGCACTTCGGGTAAAACATTAACTTTTGTTCTGCTGACAAGATGCTGCTTCCTTATTAGTGGAAACAGTTGGAAGTGTGTATGTGTGTGTCCAGATGTCGCTAATGGAGGTGAAGTGAGTTTGATAGTCACCCCACGCAACGGATGAATCTGACCAATCAGAGTGAGCCCTGATTACCCGTCCAGTCAGAGCTGCTGTGATGATTTCTCTTTAACTTTAAACACATTTTGTCTGTTTTAAAGAAGAATGTGACACACTGATCGAGGCACTGACTCTCTGTCCTTTCTGAACTAAAAAAAATAACCTCTTTGGAGTTTGTGCATCAGCATCGGCAGCTTGACCTTTCTGCTGGTGGCGGGAGGTCGATGGCGAGCTTTCATGTGGCGCGGGTCAGAGTGAGCTGGACGGCCCTTTTGGCTCTGGCCCATTTCACCTACCTGCTGGTCGGAGCCACCATCTTCCAAATACTGGAGCGGGAGGCTGAAAACAACAACCGTGAATACTTCCTGATGGAGAAGTTGAATTTCTTGGCGAATTATACCTGCCTAGATGGAGAGGCCTTGGAGCACTTTGTTAAGGTCTGGAATTTATTACATTGTCATCCTGTTTGTGATGGCGAGGCAGCAGTGAGACAGTTCAGAAAAGGTGCTCATGTAAAATAAGCAACATAACACAATGCGAGAACATTTAGATAGAAAATAGTGAAATATGAGTCATTTAAATTTTAAAAAATTCAATTTAAAGCAAAGTTTTAGTCATCTTTTTTATAATCCTACCTGCTCTGGGATTGCAGATGGAAATTAACTAGTAAGTTGTTTTTGTGCACAAATTTAAATTTCATTTAAAAGGAATGAGCGTCACAGCACAGCTGCGATTCTCATGGAGTAAATGGAGAGTGAGAAAATGAACGCTTCTTTGCAATGCACAGTTTCAGCCACAGGCGTGACTGTGGTCAGGAGGTCGAGCAGAAAGTCACCGCGTCAGTTCCCCCAGTCTGTTATGTAACACGGGCAGCTCACCTCCCATATAGTAATGGGTCATTAAATAATGCACACAGGCATGGAAGAATGTGTGCGATTGGCTGAACGAGACTTGTAGTAAACTGTGCTTTCAGTGCTAATAAATCTATTTCTGCTCTACAAGCATTTTTGCATCATAATGTAAAAATGTAAAGAGAGAACCTGCTGCCACTGACTGTGTTAAATATGTGGCAATAACTGACTGCAACAAAAGGAATCGCTTAATGTTTTCTTAATGAAAACATTTGCCAGTGTTATTACAATAGTGACATGAGTCATTAAATGCTTAGCTGCATTTAATCCAGATTTTACTATCTGTGTGTGTGCGTGTGTGTGCAGGTGATTTTATATGCCAGGGAAAATGGAGTAAATCCATCAGGCAACTCCACAAACCCCAGTAACTGGGACTTCAGCAGCTCTTTCTTTTTTGCGAGCACTGTCATCACAACTATCGGTGAGCTTTTTTAACATTTCACTTTTCCCGTTTTTGGGAAACGCCGCCGCTGCTTAAGGACCTCTCCTTATCTGGTTCGCAGGATATGGAAACCTCTCCCCAAGCACCATGTCCGGCCAGGTGTTTTGTGTGTTTTACGCTCTCTGTGGGATTCCCCTGAACCTGGCCTTCTTGAAACAGCTGGGAAAGTGTCTCACCATCCACCTGGGGACGCTGGAGAAGGGGGTGGTCTCAGTTGTTCCTCACAAGGTACCATAAACCGCAGCATGGGCTGATATTATTAAGGGATCAAATCAAATTTGGATATAAGTGCATTTAAAATGTGGGTTGGCCATAATTTCTTTTAATTATTTATTTCTTTAACAAAACCTAACCTCAGTGACCTGGTGGGTATTAAGAGCCAGGCTCCAGGTTTCTGGACACTGAAAGCAAATACTGGCTTTGATGAATTCCCTAACTAATATGTTCATTTGTTTACCAAATAGCAAGTGCTGTAAAAAAACAAACAATCATCTGTGCTCCACATCATGCTGATAGTGTGTCTATATGTCCATAATATTTGACCTTTTAACCTCTTGCAGCAAGCATTTGAGGCTGTGGCGGTGAGTTTGTTCTTTATCACTGGCACCCTTCTGCTTCTGGCCATCCCGCCTCTGCTGTTCAGTTACGTGGAAGGCTGGACATATGGCGAGGGCTTCTACTTTGCCTTCATTACCCTCAGTACCATTGGCTTTGGAGATTATGTGGTGGGTGAGTAGAGAGAGCAAACAAACGCTAATGTGGGCCACAAAATTCACCCGTACATTTTTGATTTTGTCCAGTGGACTGTGAAAAGCAGTTGAACACTTGTACATCAGCCTGCATTTATTCATTTATTTATTTTTGTCTTTGCAGGTACCAACCCTGGAAAGAACTACATCTTCCTGTACCGCAGTTTTGCAGGTGTTTGGATCATCTTTGGCCTCGCTTGGCTCGCTCTTATTTTCAACACGGGAGCCAGCATAGTGGAGCACGTGCTTGACCGGACTTACCCGGGCTTCAGGAAGCAAGAGGAGGCAGAGGACACACCATCCACTAAGCTGGAAGCCACATCAAAGATCTGACAGTGGACTGCAGATACTGTAGCACCACATACATTTAGTGAGACTGTTTTAAAATAGGCAGAACAGTAAAAAACAGATTTCTACCTCATTTAAACTGGTGTTAATCTTCTAAAATCCCAGTAAAAAAAAGTTTTTTTTAGTCAGCATATTTGTTATACCTGATTTAACTTTGTCAAATCTCCCATTCAAGACTATTCTCTCATGCACCTCTGGACGGTTTTTGAACCACTGTGCAGGAGTCCTGTTACATCCCCTTTCACTTGTTCTTCTGTGATGTGTGCTGAATGTCCTCCAGTGTGTCAACATCATTTAGCTTGATGGGAAACTTTACAAGTGGGTCAGGTGGTGAAGATTGTGCCGGTGTGCCCGCGCTCAATGACGGGTGCCTCAGCGCAGCTTGTTTTTGTCAAATATGCTCCCCCATAAGCCTCAGAATGTTTTAGCAGAACTCGCCACTGACGGCTCCAGCCTGAGGGTAAAGCTTCAGGCATGTTCCCGCTCTCGTTCCTCACCTGATGCATGGCCTTCTTCAACTGCAGAACGCTCAGTCTTGATGATCTTAATGATCGTCCACTCAAGTTGTAAGTGCACAGTGAAAGTGGTCAGAGCAGGACTTCGGTGAGACATGTGTGAGGGGCAGATTTAAAATCATCATCTGCAGAATTACAGGCCGGAACAATCAGCTGGGGAAGATTTTCTAAGAGCTTAATGCAACAAAAAGAAAAAAAATAGGTTTGCAAGACTTCACATGACTTGCAAAAGAAAAAGCAGCCGCAGGCGACCCTGAACTGGAGAAGTGGAAGAAAATGGATGGATGGATGATAAGAAGCAAAGGTCAGCTTCATCAGTGATGGTCATAAAGCAACAGAAGCAGCTGCTGTAACGGGCGCCTGCTCGCCTTTCTTAAACAGTCCATGTAAACACTATTTCAACAAGCTTTTTGTGAGGCTCTAGTAAGAGAACGTGTTCAGTCGCGCAGAAATTGTTTCTCTGCTGCAGGTTTGTGTTTTTTATTAATTCGTGTGTGTGTGCGTTCCTGTGAGTCCACCTCTGCATTTGTGTACTCGTGGAAAACTCGTGTGAACTGAGAGCAGAGGGCCATGTTAGACAAACACATTAATCAAGATGAGGACGTGAGCTGTAAAGAAAAAGGAGGACGGCTTTCAACTGTCACACTTTTCTTCTTGTTTAGAATCCATCCAACACTAATGTATTACTAATGTATTACTCAGCATGTGAAAAGCATGACACAACTGTCTATTTAAATGCCAGAATCTTAAGATAGTGCTGTGTAAGATTTGTCATGGATTTGGGGAGTTAAAATGTAATGATTTCTTTTTCTTTTTTTTGGTAACAAGGTAACAGGTAAGAAAATAAACAACCAATCAGTGAAGTGACTACTGAAAAAAAAAAGATCCCCATTTATAATAAATGGTTACATAAACAAGGATGTTTTCAATCACTGAGTAAATATATTGATGAGAAGAGCTCATTAACCACAGGAAATTATAAGCACAGTTCAATGATTAGGTTCAATACATGAAAATAAATGGGAGCTTATGAGCACTGAGTCTGTGGTTCACTCCAGGATTAGTCTGACGAACCTTAACTGAAAACTGGATATTAATAATGTCCTTGCCATTGACTACATAGAAACAATGGAGCCTCAAGTGGCCAATAAAAGAAAAGAACTGCACTTTGTTGCATTATTTTCTTTTTCAAGACCAAAAGAGCTGATGTCTACTATTTTTAAAATAATTACCTTAATGCGCTGTAAGATCTTAAGTAGACTATTTGTTTCCTGCTAGTGTATCTTAGTAAAATTTATGCACTCTAATGAAAACATGGAGTGGAATCAACCAAGAAAACAAGTCAAGAGATGTTGTTGCATAGAATTAAATGCACACAACCTATGCCTGCTATATTTGTGTCATTATCTCCATCTTAAACCAAGAAGAATGACTCGATAAACTCCACGTCTCAAATGTGACGATTTTCACCTTCTTAGATGTGCTTCATCTTATTTTGTCCTTCTGGATTTGCATGTCAGGCCTGGTGTGATTGGAACACTAGCACGGGTGGAGGTTCATTTGCCTGCAGTTCAGCAGGAGAGGCCAAGAGCAGGTAAAACCTCCGTACTACCGGTCCCTGGCTGCAGAGGCTGAGACGCTTGCAGCCAAGATGGGAATGAAGGAAATGCTCAGTCTGGCCCGGGTGCCCTCCATCCTTCTGCTCGGCGTGATTTATGTTGCCTATGTACTGATAGGTGGGGTGGCTTTCTGGAAGTTGGAGGGAGATTTTGGTAGCAAGGACCTCAGCATGGTGCTGAGCAACAAAGACAAACTGCTTACGACGTACACCTGCCTGAACCAAGACGCCCTGGCAGCCGTGGCTCAGGTGAGACGCAGAAATGTGGTATATTTATTGATTTATTTATATGACATTTGTGCTATAGTGCGTCCAAGGACCTCCCTGTGCCTCTCCCTGCTCATGTGAAGTTATAAATATTTTTTATACTGACTGGAACATCATGAATTTACACTAGCAGACACCCTGGAGTCTGTTCTCTTCAGGGATCTTCAATGCTTTGGGCTGACAAATATGGGTTCAAATACATTTTTACATATTAGTGAATCGACATGAGGCATTAATCTCATACATTTTGCTTTTTGGAACTTACTTTTTCAACAAGCTATTATGCCAGTTATTAATCAATTTAATAAGCAGTAAGATCCAAATAAATATCTGCTCCAAATAGGTTATCATACTCTATATTTAAATGTGCTGTTGTGATATTTTTAACCATAAAAATGGATGAGGCGGCTGTTTGTTGTGATTTGGTGCTATATAATTAAAACTGAATTGAATTGAATAAACACAAATAGAGCTAATAAAAAGGTCCCCATAAGAAAGATAATGTTGCTCCAGTTGCAAAAGTTTGAATCTGAATCTCAACCAAGCAACATACAAACATAAATACCTGTGTTTAAACACGTGTGTTTAAATGCATTTTTAAAAAATCTAAAACTTTCCAAAACCGACTAAAGATGTCGAGCTTTATCTAAAAAAACTGCTGGTTGTGGTGTTGAAGATTTATCGGCAGAAGACGAACTAATTTCTTACAAAAGCAATTTGTACCATCAGATTATGAACACACATGTGAAACGCTGCCCCCGGTGGCTGGAGGTTTTATTCTTTTACATTTTGAAGAGCGTAATTACAAAAGGTACTTTTAAAATCCGTGTAGGATGTTTAGCTCTTCAGTGTTTCATATCTTCAATAAATGACTAAACTGACTGGCAGCAGAAAAGGGAAAAAAGGAGAAATAAGCCTCAAATATCAGCTTCTTTTTAAGGGGCCAAGAAGAATGAAACTACCATGCAAATAGCAGCTCCTTCAGTCATTCAGTGCAGCATGCTGCTTTGCCTGTGAGTCGTGATCAGACTTGATTTATCCAGCTTTACATTTAAACACACGTTTCCCCCGGAAACACATAAACGTCATTTAAAGGTCGGCTTTCATCTTAGAAAATGAATATTTTTACAGTATGTCGGAGCACAAATGATAATCACAAAGTAATACCTTGATGGAATTTTCTGTCAGGTGGTGTAAGACAGTAACAGGAGCTGCTTGGATTTGCATTGTGCCAAAGCAAATCCCAGCAGGCTGTAAAGGTGGCGTGTTTCATGTCTTCTGTACCTCTGTTGCCATTGTCATCATTTAAATATGCACATGCAATTTCAATTTTACATACATTTTCCTTCTTGTAACTTAACCTTAATTGGCTGTTTTTCTGATTTGATTTGACTTTTTCTGTCAAAGTTTGTTTTAAACTCAGTTTATAAGATACGAGTTATTATCACGAATTCAGAAAAATAGCTGCATTACTGCTCATAAAGAGTTAGATAGCAAGGCCACATCCCCAGTGACTTCCAGGAGCCCTTAAAGAAGCTGGAGCAGTATGCAAAGGAGTTGCATAATTATGAGTCGTAAGAAGGATAATAGCTTCGTCTCACGTCTAACATAACAATTTGTTTATTATTATGACTTTCATTATTGTTCATTTGTTTTTCAGGTTATTCAAGATGCATCAAAGTTGGGCCTGAGTATAAAAACCAACAACACTGCGGACGGCTTCTGGAAATTCACCAGCTCAGCTGTGTTTGCTGCAACCGTGGTCACAACTATAGGTCAGCGATGAGGGAAGGAAGCAACCAGGAGATTTTTAATCATGTCCCGTGATCACGCATCAGGCGACATATACTGTAGGCATGAGTAAAATCCGAGCTGATCCCATGGATTGCTTTGGGCCAGAAAGCCAACAGTAATATGCATACGAAAGAAATATTACTCTGATGAATTTTATAGTGTAATTTGATGATACAAGGTTTGTATGGAAAGCCATGCAGCTCAAAAATTGTCATGGTCCTGGGCCCAGCATTTTGTGTTTTATTCTTTTAGATTCTATTATGATAAACTCTTTTATTCTCAGCTTGTTTTACGTTGTCGGTCCGTAGCTGTGTCCAGATTCAGGCTCTGCATCCTTCTAAGGACCCGGTCTACGTAGGCCGGATCCTTCAAAGACCACGAAGGCCAGAAATGAGCGAATGTGAAATTGGACAGTGTAGCCTCATGTGTGCCTCACCCAGCCTTACCTCAGCATAGATCCTGTCGCTTAGCAACCGTGGCAGTCCAAGCAAAGCTGTGGAAAAGAAAGCGTAAAAATTGAACCTAAGCTTTTACACGTTTTTTTCTGGTTTATTAAATGTCAGCTTTCATTTAAAATCAGCTGTTTAAATCTGAGGAAATTACTTATTTCCAAATACACTGAGAGCTCTACAGTAAGACACTGAAGTTAAAATTATGCAGTTATGAAGCTCACCTTTAATCTCAACCAAATGCGTGAATTATATCTGTGTTTAACTTCCACTCAGCGATCAAAGCCAGTGGTGGGAGGATGAGGATGTGCTGGGAGTCAGGCGTTCTCTCCGGGTATGGCGAGCTTCAACTGCCCGGTCAGGTGACCGCTGGTGACGCGAGCTGCTGTTAGAGCAGCAGGAATGGACATATCTTGATAAATCCAGCAGATATTTGAGGGTTACACCTCTACATTCTCACCTGAAAACATCTTAAAAGCTCATTTTGTGCCACAGAAACGTTTGTGTCAAACCTTTCGGCTGCTCTCCTCCACCACTGCCACTTTTGAGTTTTGCTGCACATCATGGGATCATGGTGGGCAACAAAGGATACACCGAACCCATCCTTCAAATCCGGGGAAAAGAAGAACGCATTTGGAGGAGCCTTCGAATTCGGACGGCTTCCGTCGCCTTGCTGTGATGTAATCAGCCTACAAATGCTGTGTGTTTCCCTGCTCCTTAGTTTTGTGTGTTTAGTTCTGGCACACGACCAACTCCAGTTTAGCTGCGTTTATTATTTCTTGTCACTTTTCTTGTGAATAATCATTTAAAGACTTGATGCTTTAAACAATTTGGGCACCATTCTCCTTCCACCACAGTAACAATTTAAAGTTTTGCAGGTTATGGGAACATGTGTCCTGTCACTACAAGTGGCCAGATCTTCTGCGTGTTCTTCGCACTCTTCGGTATACCACTCAACATTGTGATTCTCAACAGAGTGGGCAAGTACATGCTACTCATAGCGAGGAACGTCTCCAACTTCCTCGAGAGAAATACTTCCCAGAAAGTAAGGATGCCGTGGTCTTTAAGTTTCTCTAAAGGAGAGATTTTTCTTTGGAGGATGACTAACACTTCTTCTCCTCCCATATCTTCCTGCAGACCTGTACCCGTTTTTTTATCCACCTTGTGTGTTACATCTGTGGAGTGGCTCTTTTCTTCATCACGCCCATGATTGTGTTCCAGCAGCAAGAGGGCTGGACCTTCGCACAGGCCATCTACTACTGCTTCATCACTCTCAGCACCATCGGCTTCGGAGATTTTGTGGCAGGTAAGAATAGAAACAAAGGAGATATCAAAAAGAGCAGACACGAACCTGATCGAGTCAGAAACAGCAGGATTTGAACACTGTCCAGCTTACAATAAAAGTTCATCTGTATTCCTGATGACTGTGTGGAACAGGAAGTGTTGAACTCATACGTGGGCTAAACCGGTCACCCTGAAAAATTACCAGTACGTTTCCAGGGCCACCAACCCACCAGTTCTTCTGTAGATGTAACCCAGTCTCACAGCAGTTTGACATTCAATCCATTTCATCATATGAAATATTTTTATAGTGTAAAAACGTATATGTATACACGTAGAGGACAGCTTTTCACTTAGGTTTGAGCAATAAAACTGCTGGTATTTAAAGCGGCTCTGACAGATTTAGGAAATTAACCTTATATAATAAGTGTCAAACTCTGGCCCGCGGGCCAAATTTGGCCTGCAGTGTAATTATATTTGGCCCGTGAAGCCGTGTCATAGGACAATTGGAGCTGTCCCGCAAGTATTGGAACCTACAGTGCATGTAGTGCTAATACTACAAATCCCAGAATGCTCTGCTGGTGTTTTGGTGCAAGAATCATGACAAGACCCATAAACGCCCTCTTCTCTGTTGACAGTAGTCATAGAGTAACCTTGTGCTAATATTGGCACCGTGCTCCCCTGTGAAAAATGGCGAAAAGAAAGGCAGAAAACAGGAGCTTTCTAGGCAGGTGGGAAGCAGAATATCAGTTTACATATGTAAAAGACAGGGCTGTTTGTCTTGTATGTGGAGCCAATGTGGCTGTAACCAAGGAGTACAACATTAGCCGACACTATGAAACCAAACACCAAGGCAAGTACAAGGACGTGGACGTGACTCAAAGGTGCCGGAGAGTAGAAGAGATGAAAAGAAGTTTGGTTGGTTTTGGGAAACAAAACTAGTTGAGGTCCATATGAAAAGGTTCACTGGTCTATCTGGAGGAAGATTTCTTTCACTAAATATCAATGTTGGCCCGTGACTTTGTCCCACTTTTGAATTTTGGCCCACTGTGTATTTGAGTTTGACGCCCTTGCCCTATAACGACGAATGTGTCGCCGCCACAACAACTGAGGAAACGGTTCTTATATCACACTTTTCTCCTCAAAGCGTCCCGGGCCTTTTGCCCAGCGTTTTGAGTTTTGTTCTTTTGGGTTCTGCTTTCATTGAGAGTCTCCTGTTGTGTTTCCCAGTTTTGATTTTGTTCATTATGGTTTATAAGTCCTGTTATTAGTTGTAGTTATTTATATTGAGTTCCTGTTTCCTTTGTTCTCATCTTCCCCGCGTCTCTGTGTTCTTGTGTTTGCTTTGTCCCTCTGTGCCACTGTGTACTTGTTTCCTCTTTTACTTTGTCAGTCTTTGCCTCGTCGACCTTGTGCTTAGTTTTATTTCCTGGGTTTGTCGTTTCTCCTCACCTGTTCGAGATCCTCTTGTTATCCTGGTTTTATATAATAAGCCCTGTGTTTTTCCATAGTCGTGTTGTCATCAGTGTGTACCCATGTTGTGTCTTCTGCTCCTTAGTTTTTCTATCTTAGTTCTGGCACCCGACCAACTCTAGTATAGTGGTATTTGCTATTTCTTGTCTCGCTCTTCCATTTTTAAGTTAAGTTTTACCTGATGAGTCCTGTGTTCTGGGTCCATCCTCACCTGCCACACAGTCCTCACCACAAACCTTCTGATTAGTAGAGGGCCTGGTTTTTGTGATGGTTGGAGGGAAAAACTTCCTTTTAACAGGAAGAAGCTTCCGGCAGACTCAGGCCAAGGCATTCCACCTTCACCTTCCTCTCTTCTCACCATATTTGCCTCTTTGCAAGTTGATTCTCTTATCCAGAAGGAAGCTCGAGTTAAAGGGATGTTTGTTTTAGAGGAAGTGATTGCACCTGTGATGCAACTTGACCTCAAACTAGATTTTATCTTTTAAAAACCCAAAAACCTTTCTTTTCTTTGCAGATAGTAATCCAGACAAAGTTTACCCAGCTTGGTACAGCATCCTCATGGCCTCATGGATCTTCTTTGGCTTGGCCTGGCTGGCTCTGGTTATCAACCACTCCATCGAGATCCTGGAGCGGATCAACATCTACTTCAAAAAGCGGCGGGGTGAAGATCCGAAGGAGGAATCAGGCAGTACAGAAGATAAAATCCCAGAGACACAGGTGGAGGAGGCAGACGAGATCAAGCAGCCTCCAGCTGCTCAGTCCACCTAGTTATAGAATGACCTACATCTGTCAGTCTTCCTCCTTAACTGCCTACAAACTATTGGCTCATTTTTGCTGAGTCAGGTTTGCGTGACAGTAGCATTCACATACTGTTTTAAGTGCCTGTTGTTAAACTAAAAAGCCCTTAGATTAAAGTCTAGAGAAGACCTCAGCACTTCTGTCTTTCTGTGCGTTAGTAGACGCTGGGCTAGAGTAAGCCTGTTTCCTGGTCATCCTGCCCACCACACGTCATTTACTGACTCGGTGGCACCAGCTTGTTTGTAGTCAAAGCCACTGTATTTATAAAATGATGTCATTTACTTTGCAAATTACAGGGATTCGATGGCCCACGGAGGCTGGGTATTTATTATTATTCAGCATATCTTAAAAGGTGATGTAATTTCTTAGGTTATTAAAATACTGGAGATGGGATTAATGAAGGAGTTTTATTTCATTTCTAAGCTGTAAAATAAATAATTGTCTTAAGTTTTGTTTTAACACTTCCCAACCTCATTAAAAATCCTCAAAGGACCTACTTTGCTTTTCCTTATTTTCTGCCTTATTTTAAACATGGTTTAAGTTTTCGATAAACAGGTGAGTGCATGAACCAGTAATCCCTGTGAGCTCGGGCTTTAGACTGCTTCTGTTGTTGTTTTTGTTTTCTTGGATCTGTGTGTCATCATATAGAGGCGATACCTATAATATAGTTATTTAACTTCCACCAACCCATCATGAGGAAGCTAGTCAGAAGAAAGGTAGCTTGTAGAGGGCGACTCTGCCTCCACACCTGGACACAAAAACAAGTACAGTCTCTGTGTGGGGAAAAGAAGCACAACTTTCTGTTGTGTGCTGGCTGTGATCAGCTGACCTGTTCTGCTGCTCTGAGGTTTACTGCTCTTTGCAGATTAACTGTATGTAACCCAAGAAAACTCATCTCTGCTACACTGATGTAACCTAACGCTGATAAACAACAGACAGCTTTACTGTGTGTTCACCACAGCAAAGCACACTAACCTGCTTATTCTGCACTGAACTGCAAAGCATTTGAATAATACAAAGTTAGTAGACCTCAGTGTGTTTTGCAGAATGTTTCACAATATGAAAAAACACATAAAACAAAAAAACAAAAATTTTATGAAAATTTCTTAGCATATTTCCATCACCTCACAGGTCAAGGAGAAGTGATGGAAAAGGAAACAGGAGTTGTTGTTTTTTTGTGTGCTAATCCACCGCAGCTACGTTCACCCTGCCTCTGCAGAGGATTTGTGCAAATCACATCTGTATGTGTGTCCACTAGGTGGCGCCGCTGTACCAACAATATACAAATTGCCCATTAAACCCTCAACCAAAGCAGGCTGAAATTACGGCCAAATTATTAAATCCAAACAAGCTAAACACACATTGGTTTCCCCACCCTGGCATGACAGTGTGAGGGGATATAAGTCAGCCTCTAAATGCTCATGTATATATCAGAGAAAGTCAACATTCAGGAGGAGAGAATGAGAAAGACAGAGAGCGGGGAGGAGGGATGAATGAGTGGGAAAGTGCTGGCATGAAGGGTAAAGGATGGCGGTGATGGGGAAAAAATAATTGAAGGAATGTGAGAAAAATCCCAAAAGGAAAAAAAGCAGTGAAATTATTTTTATTTTTTCTGCAAAGGAAGAGGAAAATTAAAAATCTGTGGTGTTCAACTTTTCTGTTCTATTCACATCCCTTCTGAGTCACACACACACATAAATACATGACTTAATCTTCTGTCCTGCTACTGTATGTTAGCATATGCCAGGTTGGTCAGGAAGAGGCTTGTTTGAATATTCATGAGTCACCTGGTCACTTTAGTGGAAACAACATCAGCTGCCCACAACATACTTGATTTTCACACTCACAGCTCATCTGCGTCAGCGGGCACACTAATGTCAGCTAACACTGGCCCAAATGCAGACAGCTCAGAGTCGGAACTGATCCTGAAAAACTAACAGTCCCACTCCTAAAGGCTGGTGGCAGCGCCAAAAGTTGTGATTTGTAGTTTGTTTCCATTAAATCTTTATTGCTTTTTGTTTATTAGTTTCAGTGTTAGATTTATCTTTTGTATTAAATCAATTTTCAATGGAATAAATCATTTCTCAACACAAGACGCTTGATATAAGCCCCTGTGGGCTTCTGTGGCTCATCTGGTAGAGCAGGTCATCTCCCAGCTGAACGGTTGGTGGTTCACTCACTGGCTCCTTTGACTTGTGTCAAAGTGATCCTGAGCCCTGAGTGGTGCATTTTAGGTTAAAAGTGCTCAGGCACAGTTGTTACATAAGTACCAGTCCATTTAATATTCTGCCTTGTTATTATCCTAGAATACCTTCAGCTTAAACACATTTAAAATTTTTAATTATTTTCACAGGGAAACATGGGTGTGAGATGAGACAATTTTTAAAGTGTAGGTAAAAATTAGACCTTTGATATGCAATATAAGTTTTCTAATAATAAGTTTTTTTCTGTTCAAAATAACTTTGTTAAATGACCCACTGAACAACCAAATGGAAAACCATTCAAACGTCAATGGAACAACAGCTATTTGTGACCTCAAGGTCTACAGAACTCTCAATTTGTACAGACTTTTAGCCTTGATGGCTTTGTACAGTTTAGATGTTTGTTACACTTTTAACTAACAAGTGCTTCTCTTTAGGTGGTGGTTCATTGATGGATGGTTGTGGTTTGGTCAACGAAAGGGAACATTTGTATGCATGAATAAACAGATCGCATTTCGGGACTATTTTGTGATTTTCCATGGGACTGGGGTGATTCATCATGTGGATGTGCTTTCAGTACTCCTGTGTGTGACCTGCTTGATGTTCTCTATGACCTTTAGTGGCCCTTCAGCAAACAGTATTGAGGAGTGTTTGTTTTGGAAAAAACACAAACCCAATTTAAAAAGAACAGATTTAAAATATGAGAACTTTTCTTTCCACTCAGACCTTCTGAAAAGTTTGTTTAAAGAGGAAACATGACAGAAAACCTAAGCTTTGTGCAGGCAAATGGCTGAGATTGTACTGTTATGTAAATACTGTATTATGTGTTGGGTGGCTTAAGCTTATAAATCATTTGCTCTTATTGCTCCCTACAGCGCAAATGAGGCCGCTTAAAAACCAGGTGTTATTATAACCTACAGCCACGTGAAGCCTGAATATTTCACACTGCTGCTTTCTGAAGCATGTGCAATGTAACAAGTGTGAAAAACCTTCAGCTCCTCTAATGTCCACTTAAGACTGGCTCCAAAAAGTCAAGCAGACTCTTATGTTAACATGTCCAACTTTACCACAGCAGTGGATTGGTACTTATATAACACATTTCTACTCATTTTAGCGCTCAGAGTGCTTTCTTATGACAAGTCTCATTCACATAGTCACACATATGCATTGAAAGAGCGGTTTTATCTATACCTAAGCACTTTCACAATGATTTTGCACTCATAGGGGTATGGGCTCTTTGCCTGACACCTGAAAGCTGTCTGCTAGGTTTAACCTCATGTAACTGAGGTCACTGAACTGGCAAAGCAGTTTCTGTTGGCTCGCTGCGCCACTGACATCTTACACAGAAACACAATAGCCTTTCTTTGCTCCCTTCTTTCCTATCAGAACAGAAATATATTTCATCTTTTTGGTTCTAAACAACACTGACTACGTGATGGCTAATTTAAGCTTTTGGGTTGTATTTTAGAGGTGTTCGGGTCGGGGCAGGCTGGGGCAGAGTGGCGATGTGGGTGAATCCTGTGCAGCCACCTATGTGTGGAGCGGCATTTTCCCAGGTTGATTGAGCACACCTGCAGTCCATGATCATCAAGACTGTGTATTTAAGGAGTGACAGTGGCTGTGTTTCTGTGCCACACTGGCTTGTCCGCTACAATGAGCCTCCTGGTTTGTGCTCCTCAGTGCCTTGTTTTGGAAAAACTCCCTCTTCCCTCCAAAAGTATTGGAACAGTGAGGGCAGTCCCTTTATTTTTGCAGTAGGGTTTTTTGTCACCTTTTGTCTGAACCCCCCCCCCCCCTTTTCCTTT